>OZ005661.1:221844504-221912504 GCA_963930645.1 Salticus scenicus
TTTAGTTTTCATTTAAATTAATATACTATTGCTAAAGAATTAACTTCATATTTTAAAGTAAAGAAGCTTTTTTTATTTTTTATTCCCTGCTTCTGGTATATTTAAATGAAAAGGCAACTATTAAATTATAATATATTAAAGGAAAGGGGGGGTTGGGGGGAACTCCCAAGCAGAATTTAGTTTAGTACTTAAGTCCTGTTTTTGAAACAGAATTTCTAAGTGTACAAATCATATATACACTGTCAACAAAAAGTCCTGTTTGCTGCAGTTCGCTGCCAGAAATTTTCTGTAATTCAGAAAAATATATGTTCTATCAACATAATTTTTCCGTTGATAGAATGTATTTTTCTGAATTACAGAAAATTTCTGGCAGCAAATAAGACTTTTTTTTGACAGCATATATATTTAATGAACAATATAATTCAGCTATGCTTTGGAAAGTGTATTAAAATGATTTATTCTTAATAAATAAATGATTGCATGAACTACTTTAATTATGAATACAAAAGATGAATACAGAGGCTGTTCGCACATTTTTTAGACGATTTTGATGGAGTGTACTGAAGCAATTTCACTCATATTTCGAGTTTTATTTGTTCAGTTTGATAGCCCTTGTTCTTAACTAACATTCTACATCATAATTTCTATGGATAATAATGCTTTTTATAATATCGGAAGAGGTATATTTTTCTACTCCTCTTGAACGGCTTTCCAGAGTCCACAAAGCGTTGTAGGTCGGTGTTTGGATAATGTTGATTTTAAGAGTCGAAAAACACAAAAATCCAACAGTGATACATCAGAAGATTTAGCAGGAATGTGTTAATAGTAAACCTATAGTTTGCCGTTTTTTTTCTTATCGTTATGCTAATTAAATATATTAAAAATTAATCACTCTTAAAATAAAGCTTAAAGAAAAAAAAACGTTAGTTGAAAAAAAAAAATTAAACATTTATTAAAAATCCTAATTTCCTTTTAATATATCTTCTACTTACCAGGAAAATAAATATATCGTTCAATGAAATGCTATATTAAAGAGCTTTCAAATTTAAATCATCCATTTGAATTTTTCAAACGCGAAACGTAAACAATAGCTAACCTTCCGGAAGTTCCGACTGAGCCGAGTTTCAAAAATTTGCATAAAACATCTCTAAGAACGATAGCCGAAGACTACGCACGCGCCGCGTCGCGCCGGCACATGCCCCAACGTACATCCGGAAGATCACTTCGTTTCTCCCGCGAAACTATAAATAGCGAACGGCGATGGTAGTGGGTGTTCGTGGTTGCCTTTGCGGTTGCTCTTGCCCTTGCCTCTGTTCATTTTTCGCCGATGCCGGCTTCATAAGATATCGCAGTAATATGTGGTGTTTATTTTTTATATTTAAATAAAATCTTTTCATTTTTAGTTAGTTATAACTCACGTTAATCCTTTTTTGTGAGTTCGAAATTTAAATGAAATTTATAGGTGTTCATATCGCGACAATAACAAGTGGAAACAAGAACGTCACGTCTTCTACATAAGTGTCACCAGCTTCTTTCTAATGGCACGTAGTAGTCTTTTCTGCAACCTATATGGGAAATAAAAAGATGTTAAATATTGTCTTCGTACTCACCTTGTTTGTCATCCAGCATCTGCTTTGGTATGTTTGTTATATATAAAAAGTATTTGTCTACTTCAATTATCTTATTGTTATTCATATAAACTTATTGTTATATTTATATAAACTTTTCGTTGAATTTATTGTTTCAATTAAAATACAAATTAAATTAAAATTTGTTATGGTCATTTATTTAACAATTTCTACATATTTTATCTTTCAGCATATTTACTTACTCTAGCTTCCATGTATCTAATTCATTTAATTAACTTTAAATGTTGTTACGCTGGTGTTTACGTCTAGAGTAGGCTCCTCTGCTAATTCACTTAGCCTTGGATCTACTTCACACCAGCTAACAAGAGAAATAAAAAGTGGTTATGGGCTTTTCCTTTTTCAGCATGTAAATATGCTGGCCCTTTCATAAATTAATGTTTTTCTGTTTTGTTTGAAAAATAAATTGAAAGTTAAATTTTTTTTTGCATTTATAGTAAATTTTTGAAACAAGAAATTGTTTGAATTTACATTAAAAGTTGTTTAATGTTAATAAATGAAAATCTTGAATGTTTTTGTTTAATTTAAGTAATGATGACCATTTTTTTGCATATTGTTGAGGGAATATTGTAAAAATTTTTTTTCCAGTAAAGTAGAAAAAAAAACTTTTTGAAATTTCATATATATATATTTGAATAAATTTTCAAGTAATAAATGAATTTACCGAATGTTTAATTCGGGGGGGCAAAGGTTTTTATAAGAAAAATTGTGATATTTTTGATATATTATATTTTTAAATTGTTTGAACCATAATTATACATTTTTTTTTTACTCAAAAATGGCTGTCAACAATTTACATTCTATTCCCAAACTGAATGCGATTAATTTCGAGGAATGGAGGAGTGACATTAAATTTGTTCTTCTTGACCGGGGACTCTGGGACATAGTTGTTGGTACGGAAACAGCCCCAGTTTTGGCTGATGACAGAAGCAATGCTTCTGCTGTTAATAAATTTAAGTCTAGAGCAAATACTGCTTTAGCTGTCTTGTACTTAAATATAGAAACTGAGTATAGGAAAATTGTAGAAAACGAGGATGACCCCGTAAAGGCATGGAATTTAATTAACAAAAGTTTTGTTCCAGATACTCGTGCACAGCACATGAGTTTATTTTCTGAGCTGTGTGATTGCAAAATATTGCCTGGTGAGGGTGTAAATGTCTTTGCGTCCCGGGTCATGAGGATATTTAAACAAATAGAAAATTCTAAGGGGGGACTGACGGAGATTTTTGCATCTTATCAATTGTTACGTTATCTCCCATCATATTTCGACGGTATCGTTCAAAACATACTAAGATGGGAAGATGATAAATTTACATTCAATGAAATTGTAACTTGCTTGGTAGCCGAGGAAACTAGGCTAAATTTAAGAAATAAAGATAATGAATTAAGTAAAGCTAAAATTTCTGCTCAGTTTTCTCATCTAAATGATACAGGTAAAAATAAGCTTCTAAAACAAAAATTAATTTGTACATTTTGTCATAAAAATGGCCATGCTAGACAAAATTGTTTTTCTCTCAATAGAAGTAAAAATGTTGACTTTAAACAATCTTTTCAAAACCAAAACTTACCTTCTCAGAATTTCAGTCCTAAGAAATCCTTCCAATCAAGAGGTAGACAGAGTCGAAAAAAATCTTCATATCAATCTAGATCAAAGTCTAAGACCCGTAATAGTAGTAGGGATTCAAATTCATCTTACTACATTACTGAGGCCAGTTTAGCTCAGCAAACAAATGAATCAGATTGGATATTCGATTCAGCCGCGTCTCATCATTTTAGTAAAGACCGTGAACTTTTCACATCATTTAAACCTCAACAAAATGAAGAAATGGCGGTAGCCATGGAAGGCATCACTTTGCCAATCGAAGGAAAAGGAGACATTAAATTGCGTTTTGGCCAAAGAAATTTTACTTTAAAGGGAGTGATGTATTCATCAAAGCTTAGGAGAAACCTTATATCAGGGCCACAACTTGACAAAGAAGGTCTACAGTTTATTGGGGGAAGAGGCGAAGTCAAAATTACGTCCAATGATAATATAATGTTCAGAGCAAAATTAAAAAGTGGTGTTTATCGTGTCCAAGCAAAAATCCCAAAATCTATAAAACAACATGTAACTTTCGAAGCCTCCACAACCTCTTCAAAAGAACAGGAAGTTCTAAACCTGTGGCATAAGAGATGCGCTCATGTAAATCCTCAAACTTTGACGCATACAAGTAATAAGAGGGGTGCAAAGGGATTACCATTCTTAAAGGGACATACAGAATTTTTTTGTGAAGATTGCAGGTTGAATAAATTTAAACGCACTTCATTTAAATACAGAAACTTTGTTCGATCCAAGAGACCCTTAGAACTGTTATATACAGATGTTTGGGGACCATGTCAAGTAAGAGGCAAACATGGAGAACGATATTTTCTATCAATCATGGACGATTATTCCCGTAAAGTATTCATTTATCCTATAGTCCAAAAATCTGAAGTAGCTGAAACCTTAATTAATCACATCAAAAGGGCAGAAAGATTTATAGGTAAACCTTTAATAGCTATCCGCTCAGATAATGGAACAGAGTTTGTCAACAAAGAATTTTCAACATTTTGTCAGGAAAAAGGCATCAAACATGAACTAACAAACACGTTCACTCCAGAACAAAATGGTGCTATTGAACGTTATAACCACACTGTTATTAATGGAGCCCGTACATCATTATATGAAAGTGGTTTAGACTTTTGTTTTTGGCCAGAAGCCGTTTCACATTTCAATTATGCCTGGAACAGACTATGCCATAAAGATTTTGAAAAATCACCATTCGAATTGTACGGTGGAAGAAAACCATCAATCAGACATCTTAAACCATTTGGATGTGTAGCTTATGTAGGACTGGCAAAACAAAGAAGACAGAAACTGGATCCAAAAGCTGTGAAAGGTTATCTAGTTGGATATGCACACCATACAAGAGGATACCGTATTTGGATCCCAGAACAAAATAAAATAGTAGAATCTTTAAAGGTCACATTTAAAGAAGATCGTTTGTTCAAAACAGAAGCAAGTGGAGCAGTGCTGGGCACCATCAACCAGCATTACACAATTCAAGATGTATTTCCAAAGGATAGTGACGATGATTCTGATGAAGAGGCTGTTGACGAAACTCCTGAAATAGAGTCCAGCGTACCGTCTGAATTATCTGACACTGAGGAATCCTCAGATGATGAAAAACCTGCTCAATCATTAAAGAACATAAAGTTTGAAAGAAAACAAGTTTTAAGAAGTGATAAATCCAGAACAGACGTATACTACTATCCCGAAAATACAAGAACAAGATTAAGATCCCATAGAGACGTTAGAAAATATTGCCAAGAAAACAAAATCAAGTATGACCCCACTAAATTTTCATTCACTCCAATAGAAGAATCTGACTCAGACACAAGTGCCAATTTTTGTCATAATTCCTCTTGACTAGAATTAATTATACCAAGAACTTTCAAACAAGCCCAAAAATCAGACCAGTTTCAAGAATGGCTAGAAGCAATGAAAACCGAAATAAAAACCATCCAAGAACGAAAGGTTTGGCATCTTGTAAAACCTCCTCAAAATAAGCAAATAATTGGATGTCGCTGGGTATATGCAATAAAACGAGATGAAGAAGGTCGAATTGCTAAATTCAAGGCAAGGCTTGTAGCTCAAGGTTACGCTCAAGTAAAAGGCGAGAGTTACGAAGAAACTTTTAGTCCTGTTATAAACTTCGATCTAATTCGTTTTTTCTTTTCACTTTTGGTAGTGCAGCACAAGTGGAATCACGTACAATGTGATGTCACTGGCGCATACCTATATGCTCCGCTAGAAGATGAAATATACATGCAGCAACCACCTGGTTTTATTAAACAAGGAGAAGAGAAGTTAGTTTGCAAGCTCGACAAAGCTCTCTATGGCCTTCACCAAAGTGGACGAGCATGGTTTTACGAAATTGACAGAGTTTTATCAAATATCGGTTTTATTAAATTTACTTCTTGCAACTGTGTTTATACATTCAAATTTCAAGTTATCCTATTATTATATGTTGATGACATGGTTTTATTTGGTAAAAGTAAAATGTTTTTAGAGGAAGCCATTAATGTTTTAAAACAAAAATTCAAATTAAAAATTTTGGGAAGGACAAAGAAACTACTTGGAGTAGAATTTGTTGAAATTGACTCAAAGCTATTCATTCATCAAGAAAGCTATATTCAAGAAATATGCAGTCGTTTTAATAGTTTTAACCCTCCAATTTCATCCTTACCAATCAGCAAAGGCTGTATTTACTCAAAATCAAGCTGTCCTCAAACCGAAGAAGAAACCAAAGAAATGACAAAGTATCCATATCGCAATATTCTAGGGTGTTTATCATATTTATCTAACAGAACAAGACCTGATATAGCATATGCCGTCAATATCTATAGCCAATTCCAATCGAATCCAGGAATTCATCACTGGAATGGGTTGATCAAACTACTGGGATATGTAAAGAAAACCAGCCAATTAAAATTAAAACTTTCATGTGCTGATTCACAGATCGTAGCCTACACAGACGCCGACTTTGCTTCAAATCGTGATGATCGGACATCCATAGGTGGACAAATAGTATTTCTAGATAGTAGCCCCATCAGTTGGAGGACCTTTAAAGAGAAGGCTGTTAGTTTATCCACTATGGAATCTGAGTTCATTGCCGCTACAGAAGCAGCAAAAGAAATTGTCTGGCTAGATCGAATTCTAGAAGAATGCCAAAACATGAAGATTATAAAAAATAAGAAAATTTCAAAATTACTAATTGACAATATGGCTGCCATAGACTTTATTAAATCTCCTATAGAGAATAATAGAAGCAAACATATAGAGGTCAAACTATATTTTATTAGAGATCTTGTTACCAAAAATATTTTTGAATTAGTTTTCATTCGTAGCAAATTAAATTTGGCTGACATATTTACTAAGCCACAAACTAAATTTGAATTACAAAAATTTGTGAAAAATCTTTTCTTCGAAAATGTTTCAAAAGTTAATCTTAAATTTTCAATTTCAAATTTTTCTATGAATTTATAAAATTTAAAAATGTAAATTTTCTAAAAATTTTTTTTTATGAATTCAAATCCTTAATGAATTCAAACTTTTTTTAAGAATTCAAAATTTATGAATTCAAAAATTTAAACTTTTCTATGAATTCAAATGTTTCCTTGAATTCGAAAAAAAAAAAAAATTCAAATTTTGCAAGTTAAACAAAATTTTTCCAGGTTTAGGCTGGAAGTTTTTTTCGAGAATTTCAATTCTCATTCTCTTTTGACAGTAAGTCAATTTTTTTTTTCCCAATTGCTCACAGCAATTTTTTGTTAATTTCTCTCTCTCTCCTCTCCATTCCCGAAATAATCCATTCTGTTCTTTTTGTTAAATATTTGTATGTAATTTATACTTTTATATTGTAAGAAAGAATTGTGTTTATACATATATTTATAATATTGAATGTGATTATACTCATGTTATATTTGTTGTTAAACTTATTATACAAATAATCCATTTTATAAACTTCTTTTCTACAGTTTTTTTAAAAGAGCATGTTAAAAATCTTTTCAAAACTGGAGGAGAGGTTTGAGTAAACAGGTATATGTTATTTGTGTTTCAAAAACAAATTGTTTTGTAAATCACCTCTATCCAGATATTGATCTCTGTTGCTGTGCAGCTGAAGATTAAACCTAATTGTTTTTTTTAGTTCTGAAGAAACTGTTAAACTGATTAGTCACAGTCGTATGATTATGTAATTTGTGCAAAGTTTTGCTGGATGTTTTTTTATTAACTTTCTTAAGCTTAAAAGTGCAAACGATAAGAGTAAAACGATAAGAGCCTTGTTAATAGTAAACCTATAGTTTGCCGTTTTTTTTCTTATCGTTATGCTAATTAAATATATTAAAAATTAATCACTCTTAAAATAAAGCTTAAAGAAAAAAAAACGTTAGTTGAAAAAAAAAAATTAAACATTTATTAAAAATCCTAATTTCCTTTTAATATATCTTCTACTTACCAGGAAAATAAATATATCGTTCAATGAAATGCTATATTAAAGAGCTTTCAAATTTAAATCATCCATTTGAATTTTTCAAACGCGAAACGTAAACAATAGCTAACCTTCCGGAAGTTCCGACTGAGCCGAGTTTCAAAAATTTGCATAAAACATCTCTAAGAACGATAGCCGAAGACTACGCACGCGCCGCGTCGCGCCGGCACATGCCCCAACGTACATCCGGAAGATCACTTCGTTTCTCCCGCGAAACTATAAATAGCGAACGGCGATGGTAGTGGGTGTTCGTGGTTGCCTTTGCGGTTGCTCTTGCCCTTGCCTCTGTTCATTTTTCGCCGATGCCGGCTTCATAAGATATCGCAGTAATATGTGGTGTTTATTTTTTATATTTAAATAAAATCTTTTCATTTTTAGTTAGTTATAACTCACGTTAATCCTTTTTTGTGAGTTCGAAATTTAAATGAAATTTATAGGTGTTCATATCGCGACAATAACAAGTGGAAACAAGAACGTCACGTCTTCTACATAAGTGTCACCAGCTTCTTTCTAATGGCACGTAGTAGTCTTTTCTGCAACCTATATGGGAAATAAAAAGATGTTAAATATTGTCTTCGTACTCACCTTGTTTGTCATCCAGCATCTGCTTTGGTATGTTTGTTATATATAAAAAGTATTTGTCTACTTCAATTATCTTATTGTTATTCATATAAACTTATTGTTATATTTATATAAACTTTTCGTTGAATTTATTGTTTCAATTAAAATACAAATTAAATTAAAATTTGTTATGGTCATTTATTTAACAATTTCTACATATTTTATCTTTCAGCATATTTACTTACTCTAGCTTCCATGTATCTAATTCATTTAATTAACTTTAAATGTTGTTACGCTGGTGTTTACGTCTAGAGTAGGCTCCTCTGCTAATTCACTTAGCCTTGGATCTACTTCACACCAGCTAACAGAATGTCAGTGAACGGTATGGTTTTAATTCCCGTTTTTTGTTCCATTTTTTTCTAGAAAAGCAATTGCGGATTGTGATGTGTGGCTGCTTGTTTTGTCTTGATACAGTTCAACGGATTAATAGCATTGTGGATAAAGATCTGGATTTTCATTTTTAAAAATTGGAATTAAAATATGTTCTTGAGAGTATTTAGAGTTGATTTTGACATTTTTGTCACATTTTTTTTGCTTTTATCTTGCGCTTGTATGAAAAACCAGTGGCAATCATAAATCCTTTAGAAAAACTTCCTTTTGATGCTTTGAGCCATGTTTGCTCTATGCAAAGTTACATATTTCAACGAACTGCTACGAAAACTGGTACATTGACCAGGGTTCGCGCTAGAGCGCGGGATCGCGGGAATCGCGCAATATTAAAATAAATCCCACTTAAAAAAATTTCATATGCGCGATTTTCCCACACTTATTTTCCCGCGATTTTCCGCGATCTTTTTTTTTTTTTTTTTTTTTATCTAATTCACTGAACTCCGCGAATTTATTTTTTCCGTTTTTAAAAAAATCGCGGATATCGTTCGTTAAAAAATAAATAAATAAATAAATAAATAAAAATGGAACAATGGGCGATCAAATATTCTACAAAAGCTTCTGATTCCTAATCTTTTTCCATCCACAACATAAATGTCATTATCCATTTCAAACTTGCTTTATGAGATTCTAGAATCTGTAAAGAAATACAATTGTTAAATATTTCTTGCTCATGTAATTATTTTTTGCCCACCTCCCACTTTATTTATCTCAGTCAGCAATGAAATGTTCTGCAGAAGTCTTGTTTCCCAATCTTTACCCATCTGCAACTTAATATTCATTTTAAACTTGCTTTATTAGATTCTAGAAGTAGAATTGAAAGAGTTTAATATTTCTTACTCTGTAATTATTATTTTTTTTAATTCCCCCCCCCCCCCTTTCCCATCTCCGGAATACGGATTGTGGTCAATGATCAATTCTAGAAACAATAAAGCATTAGAAGTGCTCAATATTTCTGACATACGTAATTATTTTTAGACCTTTAGTGCTGAACTTAATGAATCTATTTATTTTTTATCAATTAAATTAAATCTTTATGGGGTGTCATATCTATACCAAATTTGTAAACATGGGGGAAATGAAGAATAGAATTTTCAGGTAAGAAATTTTTTTCCAAATCAATTTAAGAAAATTAATACTCAGTTGGTTTTATTCACGTTTGGAACTAATAATTAGCTACTGCTACTTTTATATGAATGATTAATGTACATACATAAAAATCATATTCTATATTTGTGTGAAAAATTTGTTTTACTCTTGGTGTGAAATTTCAATAAGATTTCATCTGGATATAAAATTTATTGCAGGTATATTGAAGAATTTTTTTTTTACGCTAATGAAAAAATCCTGAAAATGCTTAATGTAGATAAAAACTATATATATAAATGTTTATGTCATCAGTTTATTGAAAGTGATGTTATCAATATTCAACTAATCATCCAATCAATCATATTAGCGAAAAATTTTCAGCTAATTTCTAATTTCAGCAATCACCTGTCTGTAATTTGCATATTTCTTGAAAATACATTTTTTTCTGTAAAATGTAATTACTGACTTAAATTTCAAAAATCTCACTTAAATTTTCAAAATCCCACTTAAATTTTTTGTTAGAGTGGGAGAATCCCACTCATTTTTTTTCCTTAGTGCGAACCCTGATTGACATTTATCAATCATAAGAAAATCTAGCTAATGCTCACGTTAGAGCTATGTTGTAGGAAATTGGCGATGTTTTGGGATCCATCTGTAGGCTAGGTCCGGAGACATGCCATACAATTTTGATCTTCCATGGAGAAGAATGGATTCCAACAAAAGATTATTATCATCAGCTAAATTTTAATTTTTTTTAAAGAAAGTTTTGATAGCATTTAAAAATTAAAAAATTACTAAAATTATTTTTGTGCCCCTAGATAGAGGTGCCCTAGGCCGAGGCCTAGTCGGCCTGTGCGATAATCAGGCCCTGTATTTATGTATGGAAAATATGCCATTATGCAAAAAACATACTTTTGGGTTTTAAGCTTACATTCAGACTTAATCACAGTGGCAGATTTAAGGGCAGCCCCCCCCCCCCCCAAAAAAAAAAAAAAAAAAAAAAAAAAAAAAAAAAAACATTGACATTCACAATTGAATGTTGCAATTGTAAAATTTTTATTTGTCTGGAATAACACTTTGAAAAATCTTAGCCCCCCCCCCCCCCCCAAAAAAAAAAAAAAAAAAAAGTCAAGTTTTGGATCTGCCACTGCTTAATCATTTCCCATTCTTATCTCTCTTCACTGTTTTGTTAAATATATTTGATTATCAATAAATATTTCTTAATTTCATATGCTTATTGTTAATTTATTTTTGTTAGTAGTTTATTTCTTTTCTTTTTTTTTATGTATTTTTAAAATTGCTCCTCAAAGTAGCCAAAATGCTCCTCAAAATTTCTCTGAATACTCCTCAAACTGTTTTTGAAAAGTTGGCAACCCTGCATATGATACGGTAAAAGAAATATCAGTAATTTAATAACTTAGGAAATAAACTTGAATATATAATGTGATTAAAATATGAATATTAAAAAACAAAAACAAAACAAATAAGAGTATATCATAGAATGTACCAAGACAATATCATACATTTTTATGAGAAACAATTTTGGAAAATTTTTATATTTTAAAATGAAATATATCAATTACAAAATGTACCCCTCCCCCCACCCACACACACACAAAAAAAGGAAGATTTTTTTTTATAGCAGCAATGTATCCAAGGTATAAATAAATAAACAAAGTAATGAAATTTAAAAAGAAAAGAAAAATCAGATATAAAAAAAAAAAAAAGCTTGTACAGATAAGATTATATCATAAAATGTACCCAGACAAAACCATAGATTTTTTATGAGATACAATTTTGGAAAATTTTTATATTTTTGAATGAAATATATCACTTACAAAATGTAGCACTCCCCCCCCCCCCCCAAAAAAAAAAAAAAAAAAAAAAAAAAAAATTATAGCAGCAATGTATCCAAGGTACCAATAAATAAACAAATAAATGAAATTTAAAAAGAAAAGAAAAAACAGATGTATTAAAAAAAAAAAAAAAACTTTTACAGATAAGCTTATATTATAGAGTGTACCAAGAGAAAATCAGACTTTCAGAAACAATTTTAGAAAATTTTTATATTTTTGAATGAAATATATCACTTACAAAATGTAGACACCTCCCCCACACACACACACACCACCACCACCACCACCAAAAAAAAAAAAAAAAAAATTCTGGTAAAATACGAAAAAAAAAAAAAAAATTACGGTAATGTTTTTTTTTTTTTTTTTTTTTTTTTTTTTGATTGGGCCGGGCCATACATTGAAATAATAATAAATAAATAATAATAATAATAATAATAAACCAGAACGGACTAAGTAAAGCTTTTGCATGGCCTTGGGAATTAAAATATGGCCGTTTTGAGACCTCTAATTTAAACACGAAAAAAGTTTTTGTTTTTCATATGTCATTCAGACATATTTTTCATTATGTTCTTTGTTAAATGAACTGATTTAGGGATTACTCTTTTACTCTATATAGAATAACATCAGATGAAGTAATCAGATGAATGACATAAGAAGAAAGTATTTGATTCATAAAAATATTAGATTTCTGGTTTTTGATGGATTTACACGTTTTGAGGGATCCAGAACACAATTTGACCATTTTTAGAAAATATCTGTCCATATGTGTGTATGTGTGACGAAAATTTTGCAGTGACTGTATCTTGGGAACTACTGCACAGAATTTCATGTAAATGAACATACAGACGCACCTTGACGTTAATTATTGTCTATCAACTTTTGGTGCCAATCGCTCAATAGGAGGCGTTGCTGTACAGCAATTTCTGCAATTTCAGTAAAGGCTATATCTTAGGAACTTTTGCACAAAATTGTATATTATTTTATATGCAGATGCACCTTGACATAAGTTAGTGCCTATTGACTTTTGGTGCCAATTGCACAACAGGTGGCACTGTTATACATTGATTTCCGCAATTTCAGGAAAGGCTATATCTCAGGAACTACAGCACAGAACTGCATATAAAAACTGTATGCAAATGCACCTTAACATAAATTAGCTTATGTCAACTTTTGGTGCCAATCACTTAACAGGTGACGCTGTTATACAGCAATTTTCGCAATTCATGAGGAATCTATATCTCAGGATCTATTGCTTATAATCGAACAAAACTTAATATATGGAAAGACCATTATGAGACATTATTTTTACTAATTTGGGTGTATATATGCGAAAGGTGGCGCTGCTATACTGCAGTTTTCCTCGAGAATGGGAAAAATATCTGCACAGTAAAAGTCACTTCCATTGGACATTTCGACTAATACCTCTGTGAGATAAAAATCGTCTACATTAATAAAGGATAAAAAGAATTTATATTGCATGAATTTGTATAGGAAAATATAGAAGAAAGTTAGTTTTGTGATATCTTCAACATAAGTTTTTTTTTTCTTCCCTGGGGGGGAAAAAGGGGGTAGGGTTTAAAACTCATATAACTTTTTTTTTACTTTCTCTTACCCATAAGGTAGAGAAAGTATTGTTTTTGGGTCAAATTTTCGAACATGAGTTTTTGTTATATTTACATGTTCTGAGGTCCCCTGAATACGAAAGTTATGTTTTTAGCAAATGGTCTGTGTGTGTGTCTGTCTGTTATCAGCATATCTCAAAAACAAATTATGGCAGAAAGTTCAAACTTGGTATTCTAAATGTGTATCATATAAGGATGCTACACTAAACTTTTCGTTAAGATCAAGCAAATGGTTCGTGTACAGGGACACTCAAAAGTATACATTACGTCTATGGGGGAAATTGCAGGTAAGTAGAATTTGACATCTATAGACTGCACTAAACCAAATGAAACGAGTATATATTTTTTGTAATAGAGATAGTCAACAGGGAAAAAAAGATTGCGTTTGTAGGAGCCTTGCCTCCCCCCATCGAGGGGAGTAAATTTTTTCATGATGGGTATCTTTCAAAAGAGCTCGCCAATACCTTTAAAACGAATGGTTGAAAAATTGATCTGCGATAATTTTAAACAAAGTTATCGATTTTTTTTACTTTTAACAAAAAAAAAACTTAAGAAATTTTTTTTTTTTTTTTTAAATATTGAGAATAAAATGGACTTTTTTTTTTTTTTTTTTTTTTTTGATATTTAGTGTTATACTACTTCTCTAATACGGAAATCGTCTGCATTATCATAAAAGATAATTTTTTCAAATAATAATTTTAATATTTTTTTTTAAACAGAATTATTTTTTAATAGCCAAATTAAATTCTATATAAATGTAGGTGCATTAATGAAATGTGGGGTTGAGGGGGGGCGGTCATAAATTATCCATTGTCCAAAAGTGACCCTTGAAATTTTGCACACATTTACAATGAAGGACATTACTTTTTATTGCTCTTTTACAAAAGAGACCAGTTCCCATGCAATTATCACACTAGGGGGTTTTTGAGCGAGGACTTGAACGAGCTTCGATTCTCAAAAACCACATCAAAGAAATATCAAAAGAAACCGAAGTTGAAGCTTTCCAGTTGCTAGTGTGTGAAGACTCCTTTATGTTGGTTAAAACATGGGAGATAAAAAATAGGTAGTGACTTGTTATTCTAACCCTTGACTCCTGCAGTGAGAGGAACAAAGATCTTTGCACCATCAGTAGGACCATTTCACAGATGACATTTCTGGTTAAAATTGTTTTTGGAATTTAAAGAAAGCGTCAAATTTGTATCTTTTTAATCAATTATTTATTTTTTTAAGAACTCATGTAAATAGAAACTCTTCTGGGATTTTCCTTTTTTTTTTTTTCTTTTTTTTTTTTCTTTCTTTCTTCAACAGCTAAGATTTTTTTTTTTTTTTTACTGTATTTTTTCTTATTTTTTTGTGAGTATTAATTGTTTTTAAAACTGAAAGCTACGAGAGAGAGAGAAATGCTAAAGCGGAAAGCAGTTTTACTTTATTTTATTTTTTTAGAAGTGCATTTAAAATTTTAAGTTCACCATTTTTTAAGTACAGTTAATGATAATATGACAAATTAATAAAATTTAAAGTTAATTGAACATTACAATATTTCTACAGATTATTACAATTTTTATATTGCATCATTATTATAAATGAATTAATATATTTTTAACTAAAGTATTTATTTAAATATAATTAACTATACAGTATAAATGAACATGAAAGATAATTTTTAATGCAAAATCTTTTCTAACGCTACACTTTTCAATGTGCAATCTCTTAATATTACGATTTAGACTTCATTTAAAGTACAATAATTCCCTCACCATTTCAGAAACATTCTTTTCATGTGAATTTTTCATATATTTTATTCAAGATTAAATATTTTTTATTTTGAGGGCGCAGCTTTTAATTTCTAATATTTTAAAAGCAGATTTGCTACGTTTGGGAGACAAAAATAAGATTTTAAAGTTTTTTGCTTACAGATTAATTAAAATTTTATCCCTGTGCTTCTAAACGATGTGATATTCAAGATAAAGTTTCAATTAAATGGAGTTGTTAAAGATGTATGAAAATGTAAAATTTTACCAAATTTTCTTTTCCACTTTTTCTTATATTATAAGAAAAAAAAAAAAAAAAACGAATTGAATTAGAAAAAAAATTTTCAGCAACAATTTTTTCATTAAATTTAGACATATTTGGAACATGCAAAACACAATTTTACTATTTCTAAGAAAAGTTCATCTTTCTGTGTATGGTATAAATAAAATAGTCTTTTTAATTAGAAATAATTCACTAATTTCACGGAAGTTCTTGTAGAGGTGAAACATAAATATTAAATGATATTGATTAGATTTTGATGTATATCACTCGATAGATAATGCTTATGTGCTATGTTTTTTATTATTTTTGCAGTTTCTATATGTTTTGTTTTGGGAACCTAAAAAATAAAAGCACATGAAATTTGATATACACAGAATGTTAATAATAAATAAATAAATATTAATAATTTTGAAGTAGATCTTCTCATAGGTGAGCTGCCGAAGTGTTTTATTAATGGACTTCTTTGACTACTTTAACTTTAATTTTAAGAGATGGAATTGTAAAAACTTAGTTGAGATCTAATAGTGTTGCTATTATACAGTGCGTATCGAAATGATAGGTCCACCCGCAATTTTCAAAATTTCGACTCATAATTGAGAATAAGAATCACTTTTTTGGTAGAGATAATTAATCAGTAACTGTTATAACTATTTATGAAGAAATTTCTTAAAAATAAATAATTCCTTTTTATTTTATGCAAATTTTCATTTTTAGACCGTTTCAAAAAGATAGTTCCGCCTTCAAAAATTCTGCACCAATCACGTTTATTTCCAAAAAATTTGCATAAATATCGTTGCTTAGTCTTACTGCGGGATTATGCTGGCTGCTGTGGAGGTATTTAAACAGATTTGAACATCACGTTGTAATCAAACGAAATGGGTCGCAGTTGCAGTCTTTCGCTGGTTGAGAAGGGGAAAATTGATGCATTTAAAACGTGTGGAAAATCGAATAGAGAAATAGGAAAACTTTTAAACAGATCACATAATGTTTTAAACAATTATTTGCGACTTAGAAATGCTTATGGCAGGGAAAAATCATCTGGCCGCCCATCAAAAGTGACATCCCGACAAAGAAGGACTACCGTAAAGGAGTTAAAATCTGGAAATATGAGCTTATCCACTGTGACCAGACAACAAAACCCTTCAATATCAAAATCTATAGTCCATAGAGTGGTAAAGAAGTTCGGCAATATAGTTTATGTGAAGAGGAAAGCGGCTCAGAAATTGACTAAAAAGCACAAAGAAAAGAGATTGAATTTCGCACATGAAGTGATGTCCTGGAAACAAGGTTGGCATCGTGTGATATTCAGTGATGAAAAGAAATTCAACCTGGATTGTCCAGATGGCTGGCAGTACTACTGGCACGATCTGCGTAACGATAGACAGATATTCTCGAAGAGGCAAGCTGGTGGTGGTTCCGTTACGGTATGGGACGGATCCGGAGGTGCAGGAAAAACTGATATAGCATTTGTAGACAATCATTTTAATGCTGCAGGCTACCAACAGCTGCTTGCACAATATTTTCTTCCACAAGCAGAGCACATTGGGGGCCCATTCTTCATGTTCCAACAGGACAATCCTCATGTGCACACTGCAAAGTCCACTTTCGAATGGTTTCTGGATAATGGTGTACATGTTATCGATTGGTCACCTTGCAGCCCCGACCTGAATCTGGTAGAAAGCATGTGGGGTATACTCGCAAGAGCGGTGTATGCAGGCGGAAGGCAATAAAACAGTACTGCAGACTTGAAAAAGGCTATTTCCTCCGAATGGTCAAAAATAGAGAAAAAGTGTTCGCAAAAACTTGTAGAAACCATGCCGAATAGGATTTATGAGCTTATTCTGTAACAATGTGGAAAAATTATCTTATAAATCTTATTAATTAAACATTAATTTGATGCTTGGTTCAGTGGACCTATCTTTATGAAACAGCTTTTTCATGTAATTTTTGTTTTCCTTATTATTCCTATTATTTGTATGTTATTCATGTATTATTTTACATTGAATGAAGTAATGTAGTTTATAAAATAGTACTTTGTACACAATAAAACCTTTTTTACCAACATAACTTTCGTTTTTACTGGTGGACCTATCATTTCGACACGCACTGTATATATATGACAAAAGTACTAATGCAATTTTGTAAATAAAATATGAATTTAACAGCAATTGGCTGACTTAATGTTGCACTAGATCGCGGGCATTTGAATATACATAGCTACTCAAGGAAAGGGTTTCATAATTTTGAATCGCCCCAATCATGTGCTATGCCACTGGCTCTTGATAACGGAATTTGTTTCCTAGTTAATAAGAATCAGTTTTTGAGGAAAATTTTTGCTGCAATTTTCTTAATTTAACAAAAACCTTTGGGCTAATTTAGAAACATTTAACAAAAATATAAATTATTTAAGAAAGTGTTCAACAGAGGGGAAAAATCTTTAAAAAAAAAAATAAATAAAAATCGACATAAAAATGGTAAGTATCGTTGTTTTTTAAAAATGAATTTGAATCAAGCGGATTCATTTTCTTCAAATATGAATTTGAGCTCAAACTCAAACTAACTCCTTCTTTAGACAGTGAATTTCAGTTTGAATCAGTTTTTTTTTCCCCTGTGAGTTTACACAACACTAATTATCTGACCTATCAAGTTTTGTACAGTTTTATACCATAGAAATTGAGATACAGCTTTCCTGCTTTCAGGAAAGTTTGCAATATAGCAGGTCATTTATTGGTTGATATGAATCCAAACTGAATCCGCATAATGTCTCATAATGGCAGTCTCATATATCAACATCTGTTTAATTATACGTAATGTAACATGAAATATAAACTTCCCTTAAATTATAGAAATCACTCGATAGCAGCGACATCAGTTACCTTGAATGACACCAAAAGTTTATAAGCACTAATTTAAGTTAAGGTTCATTTACATATAAACTTATATGCAATTCTGTACAGTAGTTCCTGAGATATAGCCATCCCAGAAAATGCCAAAATCGCTGTTAAACAGCACCACCTATTGAACTGTTGGAACCAAATATTGATAAAAACTTGGCGAGTCGTATTAACCCTGGTCGTTATATTTAATGCCCCAGCCCACCCGTTCACGCTCTTCGATGTCTTTTTCTACTCAATTTTGTCCTTTTATTACTTCCAGTGTGAGCCTTTTTTTTTTTTTTTTTTTTTTTTTTTAACACACTTGACATTGTGAGTTTTTTTTTTTTTTGGTTTTCTTCCCATGCTATTTCTATGGGTTTTTAGCTTCCCCCCCCCCTCTTTTTCTACATTCTAATGTGCAGTGGTTCCTGCCCACCCACCCCCACCATCGGCGAGATGTGTTAATCCTGGACGATATATTTAACACCCCAGCCCGCCCATTCCCGCTCTTTGATGTCTTTTTCTAGTCAATTTTGTCCTTTTATTACTTCTGGTGTGAGCCTTTTTTTTTTTTCCCTTTTTTCAACACACTTGACATTGTGAGTTTTTTTTGGTTTTCGTCCCATGTTATTTCCAAGGCCGTATCCAAAAAAAAAATTTCGGAGGGGGCCCAACTTTCACTCAGATGTTGGTCATGCATCCGCACATATGTACACCAAGAGCGTGTGCATTAAAGTTTGTCCCCCCCCCCCCCACCCACAAATCACCCTAACTTTAAAACAAATATAAGTTATTGCCTTAAAATTCGTATCTAGGCATAGTAAAATGGTTATGCGCTATAAATAAGATTGGTTATAACGCCACATGGTGGCAAACATTGGAATTAATATTCCTAAAATCTGAAATGGCAAGAAAATATTTAATAATAATAATAATTCTAAAAAGTGCCTTGGGCCTAAAACTGATGGAACTAGTCCTTTAAAATGCACAAGTTTATGCTAGAGAGATCTTTAATCTGTGATAAACGGAGAAAATCCCCAAAAACTGGACTCACGGTAGTCCGGTAAATAAGGAGTCGAGTTCGTAATTGAAGGATTGAGCGATCGATGCTAGAGCCATCCAAAAACTCTCTTGTAGATCAATGGTATCTGGTGCACGTAAAATCTATTGTGTCCTCCATGTTTTGTAAATGTAATAGCCACATATGGTGGCTTTTACCGCAAGTGGGTTTAACACTTCGGTTTCCTTTTGGAAAACAAGGAAAATTGATACGGAATTTCTTTGACAGAACCTGTTGATTGCATGTACCCCCTAGAGTCTGGTCAGTTAAAGCCCTGCCTGGTTTGAGAATCTGGACATTCGTTTGAAAATCTGCCTCGCTGCAAATATGAATACTGAATGCTATACTCTATGTGATTACTGGTATTTTTGCTTTAAGTAGGATAAGATAGTACCATCTTTCATCACACGCTTTCTGTAAAGTAGACTTTATATTGGCTGTTTTCTTTTGTTAAAGTTTATACTCTATGGAAGTATACTGCGTGTAAAACTAACAAAACTAGAAGTTCCATATGCAACTGTGATCTTTGTTAATGACGAATCTTTTGTCTCACATGGAATAAAAATGCTATTTCTGGCAAGAGAAGTGTTTAAAAGAAAGGAGACACATTACAGTGTTCAACAATAAGTACCATAAAGATCTCTTAAGTGCTTTTTATAAAGAGCTAATATGCATTTCGGTAATTTGGACTTTACAAGACAGAAAATTGCTAATAAATAAGGTTTCACAAGCAAACAAACTAACAACAACAACAACAAAAAAAGATATTGTGGAGAAAAAATTCGTTTTTTTTTTTTTCAGGTTAGTAGAACACGAAAAAAATTATCTCAGACAATTTCGGGGGGGGGGCTCGAGCCCCCAGAGCCCCCCCTCTGGATACGTCCCTGGTTATTTCTATGGGGTTTTTAGCTATTTTCCCCCCTCTTTTTCTACATTCTAAAGTGTGGTGGATCCCACCCACCCCCACCACCGCAAGAAGGATGCTTTCCCCCCCCCCCTCCAAACAAAGAGCAGGCAATGTGCAGATGCAGCACCCTCCTGAAACTCTCTAGGCAAAATTCTGAATAAATGTTCATAATAAACTTGTTTTATTAGATTTTAGAACAAATGAAGTGATAGAAGCGCTCAATATTTCTTACTTACGTAATTATTCTTAGACCATTATTGATGAACTTGTTAAATCTATTTGTTTTTCTTCAATAAGTTTAAAGTATATTTTAATTACCAAACAACAGTTATATTAGGTCTTTTTATGTATTTAAAAAAAGTATCATGTATTGAATAAATTTTTTTTTTTCTTTTCTCTTCACGAAATCATAAATCTCCCTTTTAATTATGTAAAATCTCCTGTTTTTCTTCCATGTATGAATTTTTAATATAAACTTTTGATTTAAAAATTTCTTTACAGGTGTTGTCGATGACCCTTGAGGAAAATAAAGAGGATAAAAATGCTTATGAAGTAAGTTTTTTTTTTTTTCACCCTAATGTGACTTGAGTTGCATTAAGCAATGTTAATTGCATTTATAAGATATTTGCTGTTAGTTCTTTCTTGACATTATGAAAAATTTCACGTATTGAAAATTCTAATTTTACAGCTTCAAAATAAAATATTAAAAATTAAAAAAAAAAAAAAAAAAAAAAAAATCAGTCAATTTATTAGTTGTGATTTTTTTTTAATGTGAAAACAGAATTTAAAAATATATATTAGTTAATGAGTTGTAAGTAAGGAAAATTTCTTGTAAAATAACATTGGCTTGGGGCTTCCTGCGACGGTTAGTGAAGAGGACCCTTAACTTATCAGAAATCTCATGTATCCTGAAAATCTTGGCTCTCTGTTTACTAGTGTGCATACAATGTGTTATTTTTTTTAACTGAATGCATCCTCCTGCTAATGATATCATAGATCTTGACATAACAGCTGGGGCAAAAAAACAGAACTTTTATTTATTTATTTATTTTTGATCAGCCATAACAAACCATTTCAGGCATTTCATCAGATTCACCTGTCTTAATATATATATATATATAATCAGTTGATTGTGTGATTTTAATATATAATGTGTGTGTTTTCAGGTTATTCAATAGAGAAAAAGAAATCACTTTCAATTTCAAAACTCGATTACTTGATTTATGCTCCAATATTAAAAACAATTATTAGAGATTTCTGAAAGTAACGTTGTCTCATACACATTTTTAAAAAAACTTCAAATTACTTTTAAACATTTAGCTCTTTACTAGATAAAACAAAATGATAATTATGAATCTAAGCTATCACTACTAAAACAGTAACTTATGGCCCATAACCCGTGTTGGATTATGGGTTAACATTAATCTTATAATCTGATAAAATATATTAATTAGCAGAGATCCAGTAACAATGGAGCATGGTTACTGTTTTTAGCTATGCTCTAATTAAATCTAGAAGAGCTTTGAAAAAGAGAAATATTTAATCAGAATTTGAATAACTTAACCTTATTCATAAACTTTAAATCCTTTCAGAAATTTAAATTAAGTTGGACCTTTAAATAAGATAATTTACACACATATGGCAAAGGAAATAAAACAGAATCAAAATTAAAATAAAATTTAGTTTATTAAAACTAAACGGTAAATTTGTTTAAATAAAAACAGAAAAAGAAAAGCCATTATGGCATTTTTTTAACAAAACACATGCAGCTTTTGCACCAGCTTAGTGCTATCAATTCCTTCTGAAAACTGGAAAAGAATATCAGCCTCAGAATACACTTCTTCTGCAGGCTAGGAAACCAACAAAACGAAGGAAGCAAGCCACTCATCACAGTCTGCCTGAAGTATTTATACTTCTTCTAAGTACTTATATTTGCATACTGACGCAGTGCGCTCTCTGGAGAATTCTGTTGAAGAACCATTCATGGATCGGATTCACTGTAGTTGCGGCTTGCGTTAGAGGAATGGAATTCAGAAGAAATGAAGCCGCTGGCGATCGTTACGGATTCTGTAACATGGAGTCAGAATGAAGAGACTAGATGGTTATTTTTCCGATGGAAGTCCGATTGTCAATATCTGACTGTCTCGTATCTTGACAGAAAGGAGGAGGTGTTGAAGTTTCTACATCAACAACATTAAGACGTCTCCATAAATTTAAGTTTTATTCTCATGTACCAAAAACAAAACCTCTCATAACTGCAAAACAAAAACGTATAAGATTGAATTGGTGTAAATCAAGATGTTTATGGAGTAAAGAAGATTAGAAAAAAATATTATTAATGATGAAAGTATGTTTTATGTTTCACATGGTAATCAAGGTATTCGAGTTTGGAGAATGAAGCAAGGAGCATTTGATAAAGAATGCCTTAAACGTTCAGTAAAATTTGCTGCTAGTGTCATGGTTTGGGGTTGCATGAGCGCAGAAGGACCTGGAAAGTTATGCATAGTCTATGAAAAGGTTAATTCTCATTCTCAGATATATCAAGAAATTTTGGAATATTACATGATTCCATCATAAGATTTTATTTATTGAAAGATGATTTCATCTTTCAACAAGATTTAGCATCACCACATACCTCGGTGTCAACTAAGAATTGGTTCCACCAACACAGCATTAAGGTACTTCCTTGGCCACCTAACTCACCAGACATTAATCCCAACAAAAACTTATGAGGTATAATGAAGAAAAAACTCCAAGAAAATCCTCCTTCAAGTAAAACTGAGTTAGTGGCATGTATAGGCGTCCTGTATAAATAGCTCAATTTCAGGTCTCGCAAGTGCATGCCTTTAAAAACGGCTGTATGGATTTTATTCAAATGCCCTATTAACTCCCTTTTAAATATCCTTTTGTATGTAATTATTGTTTTCCGGTCAATAATTGAGAATACCAAGTTTTTGGTAAACGTTGGTATCTCAAAAACGACTCTTAACGGTTTTCTGTTTCATTAATCCATTTTAGATACCCTTTCTCGTAACTCTCTATGTAAATTCTGTTTTATATGTCTTTATACGTGTATTAAGTTTCTCTTACTGGAAAATTTCAAAAATTGCACATAGTACGTGTAATAGTGGGGTAATGGAAGTCATGTGGTTGTTTCACACCAGATATTTTATAAACAGAAAACAAAATTTTGGACTTCTCAGTCAAAGGTTCCTGAGCCAAGGCCTAGTTGACCTGTGCATTAGTCAAGCCCTGTATGAAAAGACACTTAACGGCCACAAAATATATGCAGATTGTTTTTAGTTGGCATAGTAACAGGTCAAAATTATCAACAATAAAAATTGTGTTTTGAACAAGATACCTGTACACAAAGCTAAATATCGACAATTTGTCTCAACGAAAACTCTGGCAATCAGTAATGTAATTTGAAAGGAACCCCACATTAAATCTCTTGTCCTGACAAACAGGAAATATTTAAAGTAACAATGTGAATATTATTACTTACAAACTTTGAATAAACACCATAAAATGCAATAAACTCGCAACAATTGTTTTGGGTTGAAAAAACACACGACCCTTCATCAGGCAAATAAAGTAAGCACGAGTGCTGCAGTCAAAAGCGGCAACGCACCTGAAAGAAGGCGGAGGAATGGGGCCGCTTTGACTGCAGCACTCATGCTTACTTTATTCGCCTGATGAAGGGTCGCGTGTTTTTTCGACCCAAAACAATTGTTGCGAGTTTATTGCATTTTATGGTGTTTATTCAAAGTTTGTAAGTAATATTTTTTACAACGCCAGTTTTATGGTGCTTTTTTATTAAAAATGTGAATATTACTTTAAATATTTTTTGTATTTAAAGTTTTTATATTTTAAATATTTTAACAATTTTTCAAAACTTTGTATTGTATTGAGAAATAAATAAATAAAATATTAGGTTACTTTAAAAGCAGAAGAAATAAATATAATTAACTTTTGAATGCTTTGAGTTTATATTAAAATCTGTATTAAATATTTAGTATCTCTATTAAATATTGTTGATAAGAGAAAGTAAAATACAATAGAAGATTACTAATCCACAAACTTTAGAACTGAAGATTGTGTGGATTTGGATTTTTGCAGATTTTATAAATCATTTCAAAATGAATTGCATAAAATGCCAATTTTATCTACTCATAAAACTTTTAAACAAGTAAAGCATAATTAATTTACAAGATTTAAATTAATAATGTTTAATGATAATACTTTTTTATTTTATTTATTTATTTATAAATTGTCATTAATTGTGGGAAAGTTATGCAGTGCTACTATTTGAGAAATTTTAGTTTTTTTTTTCCTTCCCTTAAATATTAACCCTGGCCAAACTTTATTTTTCCTTCTTCAACACTGCTCTTAAAGTCACTTTGTTCATTTAAATTTGTAATAATTTTCTCCGAGGACATTTCTTCTCAGTAGTGGCACCAGAAATTCTCCAACGGGGGGGACAACACCTCCCCGACAGGGGGGGCACTACATAAAGAGTGTTTATAAAATGAGTATGTATCAAAAACTGCAATACTGTTAATATTTGTACCATTCCATTTGTTAGTACTCCTCGTGGTTTTGGAGATCATCGTGTCACAGACAGACATTTTCTAAAAATATCGCGGTCAAAATGTGTTCTGGACCTCTCAAAACGTGGATATTCATGGAAATTGGAAGCTGAAAATTTTTATGAACCCAATACTTTCTTCTATTGAATATAGAATGGAAAAACTGGAATGCTCCAAATTTGTAAAAGGAAAGAACAATGCTGCTAAAAGTAGAAAAACTGAAAATTTTGTATTTGTTCCCCCAAGAGATTTTAGGAGTATGCCCCGATGGCCCCCCGCCCCCTAGCTGGCTCCACCCCTGTTTCTTCTGAAACCTATTGATTCTTTGTCGGTTAGTGTCTTATGTGTTTCATTTTTATTGAATTATCTAGGTCCGACCTTAAAAGGTATTATATTTTTAATCAAAAAGCTAAATTATTTTTTTAACATTGATTTAATTACTGAAGAAGTATGTGAATGTTATTTATAAATGTATACAATTATAAATCTTCTAATGTTCATTTTTCTTTCCAAGATGCTATACCCTTTCCAGCGAAGACCATGCCTTTGGGAACACCCATGCCTTTGTGAAGCCAAATCCACCTCCGTCAGTCCACACAAACATCCCTTCAGCCCAAAATCCCCTGAATTATGCTGCAGGAGAAAAGAAATGTGAAAATCAAAATTAGAATCTAAATAGTTATGAATTCATGAACAAAAATATAAAGAACGTAAGACTGATTCAATGTGTCCTTCACTCTTGTGAAGATTTAATCTTAGTGTTTTCTAAACTAATTGTTTTATTTTTGCCATTATGAGATGACACTATGATGTAGTTATAAGGTTCACATATTTAGTACTTTTTATGATTGGAGAAAAAATTTAATAGAAATTTATTTAACTATATTTATCATGTATATAAATTTTCGTTATCATTGAAAAATTTTGTATATTCATATATGTAAGGGAATGGATTTTGACTGTGATAAAGAAAAAGGAGCGATATACAAATCTCCTCTGACATTTCAATGCCTAAAAAATTTTATGAATTGTAATATGAGATCTTTATTTAACCCCTTGGGTATGGATTTATTTGAGAAAATATTTGTATGTGGAACGGATATAATTTTTGGTTGCTTGGAGTAGTATGTAAAAGCAGTACATTTGACGTAAGAATTTATTTATTTCTAAAATATTGGTGACATATGTAGTATTAAAATGTCTTCAAGTAATTAGAATGGCAAAACAAAAAAAAACAAAAACAAAAAAAGTGAATGACGTGTCTCAGACGTCAAATGTACCCAAGGGGTTAAATAAAAATATATGATTGCTTATAAAATTGTTAAATTACTTTTTTTTTTCTTTTGTTTTTTAGTATATTTGTAATGAAGTATTTGTATCGAATATTTTTTCTTTTAAATATTATTTTAATAGTGAACATCTTTATTATTTCGAGAAATCTAGTTCAAGTTTTCATATTGACCAAAAAAATTTTTTCCATCATGCAAATTTTGACATTTTTATTCTGAACAAAATTTCTATGAACTTATTTATGTTTATCATAGCCCTCATTTCATAAAATTAGTTTTCAAGGATGCATTATGTAATGATTATTGTGAATTTTCATTTCTTCTAAGATATGTATTTGATGTATATGATTTTAAGTACAGTAGAACATGGATAATTCGAAGTTGAAGGGACCAGAGAAAAATTCGAAATATCCAAAAATTCGAATTACATATACTATTTAAAAAAAGAGATATATTAAAAAATTAAAACTCTACGATCAAAGATTTAACATATAAACTTTATACCTAAGAATACTGCTACATCTCCCCCCCCCCCCTCCTCCATTAAATCAATATTTTTTACGAGCTTAATTATTCAACACTTTTTAAAAAATAGTCAGCTATTTTTTATTTCTTCTTTAAGTACAATCTTTGTGTCATAGCATATGACTTGATACAAAAATAGAATCTACTTACTACATTAGGCATGCAGAGCTGCCAATCTAATCCAGCAAATTGTTAGTATCGCCTCTTTTTCTACACCAGTTAATTTTTAGAGTAATTCTCTTGAAATGTAGCTACGATGAATTAAGAAGAAAAATACTCTAAAAATTATTTGGTGTAGAAAAAAGGGCAGTACTAACAATTTGCCACATTAGGTTGGCAGCTCTGGGCATGGCTTTCAATTAAAAAAAAACCTCGAAGTTCGTGCACATTCACCATGTCTTCTGAGATGCACTAGCTAGGGGGCTTCTCTTGTATTTCCTTATCCTTCTTTTGAAAGACTGTTAAGTTATATAATGCACTTTAGCTGAGAAAAAATCCCGGGAACAAATTTTACTGTAATATTTTAAAGGTAATCGTATGAAAAATTCGAGTTATCCAAAATAGAATTCGAATTATCCATGATTTTTTAACATTATTTTTATATAAAATTCAAGGGACTGAGTAAAAAATTCGAATTATCCATGATTTTTTAACATTTTTTTAATATAAAATTCAAGGGACTGAGTAAAAAATTCGAATTATCCAGAATTTCGAATTAAACAAGTTCGAATTATTCAAGTTTCACTGTATTTTGTGTTTTTATAAAAAATATATATATATATGAAGAAAGATTCTATATTCTATGTATATTTTATGATTATTATAAAATCATTTCAGGATTTAAATTTTGTAAAATCGAAAATTTAGTTATTATTTATTGATAAAGGTTTGGCAGATACTCAGTTTACTATGTGGCATGGTATCCCAAAGTAAAATCTTAAAATTAATAAGACGGTGTAAAAAATAATTAAAACAATGCATTTTAAATTGGTAATAAATATGTGAACCTCTTGCAACAGGGTTGTACCTTTTCTTATATCTGTTTACATAATGTGAATTAGTAAGTTTTATGTCAGAGAATGTGTATTTGTTTGTTTTCAATTTTGCTTTAAATTTCTTTTCTTTTTTTTCCTCTCCTATATATATTTGTATGTGAGCTTAGTTATGCTACATTTTGTATATGTGTTTATAATGAGTTTAAGTTAATAAAAAAGACTATTTTTGCTGCATTGTTATCTGTACAGAATTTAAAAAATCAAAATCCTATCAAATAGTTTTTTTTTTTTTTTTTTTTTTCCTGCATAATAAATTTGTATAATATTTAGCTTAAAATAGATACTATGGAACTATTTATTCAGAAATCAGTTAAATTTTTGAATGCCCAGGTGGAAATTTGAATTATGAAACATGATGTGGGATCATTCATTGGCCCTATTGTTAAAAAAGTATGTAGTTGTTTACCATAAGAAATAAAATCCAAAGCTTGCTTTAGAATCATTTAATAATATATATAAGAAATGTTTATATACAGTAGTGGCACCAGAAGTTCCCCGACGGGGGGACACCACCTCCTCGACAGGGGGGCATTGCATAAAGAGAGTTTATTATATGAGTATTTATCAAAAACAGCAATACTGTTAATAATATTACTGTTAATATTTGTACCATTCCATTTGTTAGTACTCCTCGTGGTTTTGGAGATCATCGTGTAACAGACGGACATTTTCTAAAAATATCGGGATCAAAACGTGTATATTCATGGAAAACTGGAAGCTGAAATTTTTTACGAATCCAATACTTTCTTCTGTTGAATATCGAATGGAAAAACTGGAATGTTCCAAATTTGTAAAAGGAAAGAAAAATGCTGCTGAAAGTAGAAAAACTGAAAATTTTGTATTTGTTAACCCGAGAGATTTAAGGAGTATGCCCCGATGGGGGGTCACAGACTCCCCGACGGGGGGGCCTGTGCCCCCCCCGGCCCCCTAGCTGGCGCCACCCCTGTTTATACATTATTAAATATATATAAAATATAAGATAATTATCAAGTTTTTAAAATCAAAATTTGAAATGGATTCATTTACTTGTTTTTCAATCATTTTGATTTTTCTGCAAGATTATTTATGTTTCCGAAGGACTTCCATATCTACCGTAAAATCCCGAAAGTAACCCCCCCCCCCCCTTTTTTTTTTTTTTGAAAAGCAAAACAGATAAATTTCAAGTGGGGTGGGGGGGTTATAATCAAGATTCTTTAAACAAAAAATTATCAAAAAAAAATGAAGAAAAATGAGGGGAGGTTATATTCGATGGAGGGGGTACTTTCGGGATTTTACGGTACTTACTTAAAAGGAAATATTAAAGGTAATTTCTTACATTAAAGGTAAAAAAACTGTGTAATGATTCCATTGATAACATGCATCCGACACTTTATGAAAAATTAGTTAAATTAGAAATAATATATAAATATTAAAACTTAATTCAATGCCAAACTTAACTTGCAATGCCGACGTACCGTAAGTGCGCCCGAAGATTGGATGTAGCTTTGTTGGATGAAGAAAACAAGGGGGGGGGGGTTACTTTCAGGATAACGGAGACATTTCACTTTCAGCAAGAAAAGGGGGAGGGGTTATATTCGATGAGGGGGAGTTACTTTCAGGATTTTATGGTATACATTTTCTGATTAATATTCTATATTAATAAAATCTGATTAATCTTGTAACTAATTAAGAAATGAAAGTTAGTTGTCTGTATCACATATGTTTCTAACCAAAACCATTCCTGATGAATAGTTACATACAACCTCTGACAATAAAGTTCGGTGAATAGTCCTGTAACATTAACGTAGATAAAATATTAACGAAAGTTACCTTACTGTCCTTCGAAATAGTCACCTCCCATAACTATGCACCGCTGAGATCTGCTATACATGTCCTGTAAACTTTGCAAGAAGTCTTCTTTTGAGATGGTGTTCAAAAGCCTCGTCACGTGTCATTGGATGTCAGGAATATCGTCAAATATCTTTCTTTTCAAAGCGAATTTGAGTCGTGGGAATAGGAAGAAGTCTGTAGGATTGAGATCTGCCAAATATGGTGGATGTTCAATTTGCACCATCCTTCTAAATGTGCCTGCTTCTGATCGTCAGTCAAACAAAACTTTAAATTGATCTTTTCATTTCCCTGTTCTCAGTTGAGAACCAACGCACTAAACATGCACTTTGTAAAAGAAGTCTTACACGGAACACAAACGACGCTCAACTAAACAACGGTGGGTGCAGATGGTCAACATCCGCCACTACACAGGTGCAGCGTTTTGTTTCACCAGTGTTGCCAGATCGGCCGTTCTGACTTCATTCACCGTACTTTATTGTCAGAGGTTGTACTATTTGTAGTCAACTTCCTCTGCCAAAAATTCAGAGGACAAAGGTTTTATGGATTATAGGTCATTGTTTATTCGTACTTTTATTTTTTACTGGAGAAGCAATAATTTCAGAATTTGTAATAAAATGGTGTAAAACTAGCTAAAAGTACTGAAACTGTGGCGATCCGATGGGAGATGGTCACAATTTTTGGTGAGCAGGTTGATTTTGGAATTTTAGATTTTTAACAAGGGAAGGGGGTAAAAATGAGATTTTCGGAGGCGCATAAGGCAAAAACACATTTATAAGTATAACTCTGCTCCAAATTATTTCACAGTGAAGAAATTGGAGATGGGGAGATGGAGACTAGACTTGAATACAAAAAAATCATTTTCTGCAATTTTGGAATTTTTGATTTTTAATGGGGGAAGGGGATAAAAATGATTTTCGGAGAGGCAGAAGGCAAAAACACCTTTATAAGCATAACTCGGCTCCAAATTAATTCATGGTGAAGAAATTGCAGATGGGGAGACTAGACTTGAATACAAAAAAATATTTTCTGCGATTTTGGAATTTTGGATTTTTAAGGGGGGGAAAATAATTTTCAGAGGCACAGGAGGCAAAGACACCTTTATAAGCATAACTCGGCTCCAAATTACTTCACAATAAAAAAATTGCAGATGGGGAGACTAGACTTAAATACAAAAAAATCATTTTCTGTGATTTTGGATTTTTAAGGGGGGAGAGGGGGTAAAAAGGATTTTCTTGGAAAAATTTAGCAATATATGGATTTTCGAGTAAAATTCTAGCAGTAATAGCTCAAAGATATTTTTAAAAAATGCCAAACATCTTCTTGAAGGCATTTGCAAAAACTTATTTTTGAGTGTACAGGTTGATATTTTTATTTATTACCAACTATGTGAAAAATACCAGAGACGGGAATCGAACCCGGGCCCTCCGCTTAACGCACGGATGCTCTACCACTGAGCTACGCCGGCCGATAACCAGCTAGGCATTTCTCACATAATATACGTTGGCAAAGCCACCGAGTCTGCAAATGCAGATATATCAGGTGAGACAATAATAATCGTAGCACAACTCCATAGACCACGAAATTTCAATTTAGAAATTTTTATTCATGAATTCATCAACCGTGAATATTTATTTAAATCAAATTGGAGTGTACAGGTTGATATTTTTATTTATTACCAACTATGTGAAAAATACCAGAGCCGGGAATCAAACCCGGGCCCTCCGCTTAACGCACGGATGCTCTATATATTGATAACAAACATGGACTAATCATGAAGCTAAAAACATTTTTCTATTCAGAAGATTTCAAAGTGCGTAATTATAACTAAAAATCAACAATTAAAATTGGACTTAAAACAATATTTTGTTTACTATATGGGTATGACAAAGTAATTATTTCTGAGCCCATTTCCTGGACTTAGTGAAATATAATAAGAAACATCAATTAATTACATTCAATAGAAATAAATATTTTTGCTTAATTTTATAGGTAGCCCTCAGGGCCGGCTCTAACGTTTTTGCCGCCGTAGGCAAACTTCAAAAGTGCCCCCCCCCCCCACACACACACACACAAACTTTAAAACTTTCACATATATATATATATAATCATAAAAACGGTCTAATAGAATTGAGCTAAGTAAATAATACTCATATAATACTATTTCTTTTCTTTTCTATTTTAAGTTAAAAACACAAAATCTTTGGAACTAATACTAGTACAGACAATATTTTCTAAACAGCAAAAAATAAAGAATGCTAGTACAATATACAAAATTTAAACCTAAATAAAGTAATCTTTCGAACCTTTTTTCCTGCAAATCTCTAATAACTTCTTGTATATCTAATTTGCTACTCAATTCATGTTCAATGGCCAACATTGCTAACCCATTGAGTCAATTTTGACTAGACATGGTTTTAAAGTATTTTCCCCAAATTCTTATGTACTTACTGTCATTCACTACGGTATGTTTGTGAATCTCAAGCTAATAAAAAATGCGCCTCCATTTTAAGGTAAATATAAGCTATTTCATTTGTCTCTCCGTGGTTGAGGTAGTTAGAGCGCCATGTTAGTAACGTGGTGGATGAGCGTTCGATTCCATGAAGGTCCGGAGTGCAAATTTTTGCAGATAATTAGTAGAAAAGATGTCAATTGATAAAATAAAATTTTTCGTTGACAACACAGTATCCTAAGAATTTTTGAAGAGTTTTTTTTAAGAAGCCTTTTTTTATGTTCGAATGCTGAAATTTAAGGCAAAAATTTAGTATTCATACATAAAAATGTTTTATAAAAATTAACTCACCGATAAATTCACAAAGTAGTACACAAACATATTTAAAATGTTTTTTAAAAGTCAAAATGAAAAAATTGTTTGCAGGGAGCAACATTGTATGTATATTTTACCAAGTTTTAATTAGCTTCGATTCTTGTTTGTTTGTTTGTCCAGTACAAATCTTTCAATCGATTTTTAACTAACTTCCCGACCAGCTAGACATTTGAAACTTTCAGGATAGCTCAAAACACAGTGACAATACATTTTTTCAATACTTTTAGTCAACTGTTTCAGGTCTCTACTGCCTTCAGCAGCGTTTATATGATTCAATAGAAAATTTATTTAACTAACTTCCCGACTAGCTAGACATTTGAAACTTTAAGAATAGTTCAGAACACGGTGAAAATGCATTTTTTAAATATTTTTATCCAACTGCTTCGGGTTCCTGCTGCCTTCGACAGCGTTACCAGTACAAATCTCGCAATCGATTTTTCACTAACATCCCGACTAGCTAGACATTTGAAACTTTCAGGATAGCTCAGGACACGGTGACAATACTTTTTTTTATACTTTTAGTCAACTGTTTCAGGTCCCTACTGCCTTCGGCAGTGTTTATATAATTTAACAGAAAATTTATTTAACTAATTTCCCGACTAGCTAGACATTTGAAACTTTCAGAATAGTTCAGAACACTGTGAAAATTGTAGATGCAGTGCATGCTACATTCGTTGTTTCCCCATGCATATTCAATACAATTTTTTTTTTTTTTTTTTTTTTTTTTTCCTCTTAAAGGTTTGAATCAATTTATAAATATATTTAATTACCTTTTTTTTCCTTAAACATCCAAAGTTTTAATTTATTTCTTAATTTTATAGTTTCCTGTTAAGAACGATCTAACTAGACGTTGTTTTGTTTACAAAACTTACTTTAATGAGCTGTTGCCACTCTATTAGAAAACTCCTAGTTTTGGTATTCAGCAATAACAGTTGCGATCGCAACTGCATTATAATAACTAGCTACTAATAAAGCTACTAAAACTTAATTTTTCTCTAGACATTTAATAAATATTCGTTTATAAAAAATTCATTAATTATTTTACTTTGGATGTTTTTTTTTTTGTTCTTTTTTTTACTTTACTTTATTTAAATTTTTTCATACCAATGCATTTGCATAGATAAAGCAACCGGCATAACGGCGAAATTCGCTGTTAACTGCCAATTAGCAAGATATAAAACAAGACGTCGTCTGCTGTCAAATCGCTTTTTCTTTTTTTCTTACCAGACTCATCAGGAGACGGAGATATGCCATGCCAGTTACTAGAATGGATGCAGGTGTTGCAATAAAAATTTCCAAATGTTTATCTTTGCAAAGGCATTGGGTATGAGTTTATACTATTTAAATTAATGTTAGAAAATTACTTTCAAGTTTTCTCTTGTTACTGTCAAGACAATATTTTTTTTTGTAACAATAAGGATCAAGTAGATTTCTCAAATAAAATTAATGTAAAGCAAATTCTTAGTTTTATTTCAAGATTTTTCTTATGATCAATTTTACACCAAGATTTCATTTGCTTCAGGCTGCTTAGATGAGTGAAAGTTTATTTACTTATCTTACATTTTTAAGGAGTACTTACTTAAAATTATTCTAGCAAGGTATTTTTAAAAAATTGAACATATATTACTAATAGGTAGATGAAGATTTCAAGTGTGACTAAATGTGTATTATAGAAGCAACAATCTTTTCTAAGTATTCCACTTTATATACTATTTATTCTTTCACTCATAATTTTCTTTTAAAAGTTAACAGTATCCATAAACTTAAGTTTAACAGTGGTTATGGGCCCAGCCCTAACCTGAAGAATGAAGTATTGTAATATTTTTTATTGCAGTCTTTATTGATCGAAAAGTAATTGCTAGAGTTGCATTTAAAAAATGGCATCCAATATAAATCCACAAATGTTGCTTACTAGATATAATTACCAATCTTGGTCAACTAGTATGAAGCGAATTTTGCAAACAGAAGGGTTAATTGCTTGGATTGATGCAGAAAAGCATCCTCAAGAAATAGATAAATTATCCCCACTAGAGCAATTTAAATTAAATCAATCTAAAGCAAAAGCAGCAGGTTTAATTAAAACCTATTGTAGCCAAGAAATAGTTTTAATGATTGATAATTTGGAAGAACCAGAAATTATCTGGAATACATTAAAAACTAATCTATTGACGGCCAGTCGTTCTTATAAATCTCTATGTTTAGCTGAATTCAGAACAATGAAACCAAATGCGGATGAGGAACTCCCAACTTTTATTGATAGATTTGAACATCAGTATAGAAAAGTAACTGATGCAGGGGAAACTGTAAGTGAGGAACATCGATGTTACATGCTTTTGCAAAATTTGCCAGAAGATTACGATTATCTTGCTCGAGAATTTGAAAATTGTAAGGATACAGATTTTAATTTTGCAAAACTAAAAGCAGAAATAATTAAAGAATATAATCGCCGTAACTTGCATGAGCTTAGTAAAACAACTGAATGCTTTTCTGTTGAAAAACACAAACATCATGACTCATTTAGTTCTGTAAAACAAGAGTCAGCAAGATTAGTTACATGTAGCTTTTGTGGAAAACCAAACCACACAGAAAATATTTGTAGGTTTAAAAATAAGGGTAATAGTAAAAATCAAACTAATGTAAAAGAGTCCTCTTTTGTAACAGAGTTTATTTCAGAATGCTTTGAAAGCGAAAATTTATTACCAACTAGGGAATGGACATTAGATAGTGCATCGACTGCACATATTTGTCAAAATCAAGAGTTTTTCACATACCTAAAACCTTCTTCAGAAGGTTCAATGATAAAAATGGGAACTACATCTCATCCAGTTAAAGGTATAGGAATAGTGCAGTTTAAAATTAAAGATGGTCCAAACATAAGAGGAATTACACTTAATGATTGCCTTTATGTCCCAACAATTCATAGAAATTTAATCAGTATGAGTCGAATGGATAGAGCAGGTTTTTATGCTAAACTTGATAGAGGATTTAAAATTTTTGATCCCGATTGGAACTATTTATGGTCTGCAAAAATGAAAAATAACTTTTACGTTATACAGGGTTTACCTAATTATAACCAACCTAATGTTTTAAAAATAAAAGATACTTTGGAAAATAGCCATCCTAAAGAAGTAACTAACAACCAATGTACACAAACTGAGAGCTCATCTAAAAAGCTAATACCAAAACATACAAAGCAAACATTTAATCAAGCTTTTGCTGTAGATACTAACGAAATTATGATTTGGCATGAAAGACTTGCTCATTGTAATATACAAACTATTAAGAAAATGTTTAATAACGACCTAGTAGAACCACAAGTGAGATTAAAAGGGGAAGAGGTCTAATGTGAGTCTTGCATAATGGGGAAAAATACAAGACAGCCATACCCAAAACTTAAAAGTATTCGTTCAAAAGACATTTTAGAATTAATTCACACAGGTATTTGGGGCCCTGCTCCTTATCTTTCAAAGCATGGTTATCGCTATATTTTAACCTTGCTTGACGATTATAGTAGAAGAGCCTTTTGCTACCCAATGCCAAGTAAAAATGAAGTTTGTGAAAAACTTAGAAATTTTATCCAATTTGTTGAACGTCAAACCAATAAAAAAGTAAAAGCTATAAGAAGCGATAATGGATTAGAATATTGTTGTACTCCCGTACAAAAATTATTAGAATCATTGGGTATAAAACATGAAAGATCAAACATATATTCACCTCAATCAAATGGTGCAGCAGAACGTCTTAATCGAATGTTGTTTGATGGAATGAGAACTTTGCTTAATTCTGCTAATCTTCCAGAAGAACTTTGGCTTGAGGCCATGCAAACAACAAACTATATACGAAACAGACTTTTGCATAGTTCAACCGGGGAAATACCGTTCAAGCGCTGGTTCGGTAGAAAACCTTCTCTCCGTCATTTAAAAAGATATGGATGTGTAGCTTATGCTCACATTCCATCCCAAAAGCATAACAAATTTCAAGTTCGTGCTCAAAAAGGAATTTTAGTAGGTTATAGTTATAGTACTAGAGGTTATCGAATATGGCTACCCACTGAAGACAAAATAATAGAGACAAAACATGTCAGATTTGATGAAACGAAATTAGGTATAGAAAAACAAGGTCATATATTAGCAGAAGAATCAGATGATGAATTAGACATATCCGAAAATCCCTACCAACCAGTAGATGACCCACAATTAATGTTTGAGAGATATATAGTAATTAGAAAGACAGGAGAAAGTCGAGGTAAAGAAGACATTTATGTAAGAACACCAGAGGGGAAGGTATTAAGGAGTTCTAGAGAATTAAAAGATTATTGCGAGGAAAATAACTTCATATATGATGATTCATTAAATATTTTTTCTAAAAACTGCAAAATCCTTGGCAAATTTAAACTAGAAAGAAAATCCCCCATTAATGACATAGATGAGAATCTAAATGAAGCCGAAGAAAGTTCAGACAAAGAATCTGAAGAAATACCATTAGTCGAAGAGGAAGCAAATTGTGTAGAAATAATTATTCCAAAAACAGCTAGGGAGGCAAAAAGGTTACCAGAGGCTGCAGAATGGAAAAGGGCCATGGACAGTGAAATAAAAACTATGATAGACAGAAATGTTTGGACAGTTGTTCCCAGACCAGCCAATACTAAAGTAATAGGAACCCGTTGGGTCTATACCCTTAAAAATAAAAATGAATCTAGAAAGTTTAAAGCAAGATTAGTTGCTTTAGGTAATAACCAAAGAGAGGGTTTAGATTATAATGAAACATACAGTCCAGTAGTTAATTTCATGTTAATAAGATTGTTCATTGCACTTTTTATATGTATTCTCCAGTGGGAACATAGTCTTTTAGATGTAAAATGTGCATATTTGTATGGTAATATTGATAAGGATATATATATTAACCAACCTAATGATTATATAATACCAGGCCAAGAAAATTACGTTTTAAAATTAAATAAAGCCCTCTATGGCTTACACCAATCTGGAAAATGCTGGTTTGAAGAATTGCATCATAAACTCATTGCAAACGGGTTTACAGAAATTCCGGGACTAACATGTATTTATAGATATAACACTAAAGCAATCATTATGGTATATGTAGATGACCTCCCGATTTTTGCTAAAGACAAGTCAACTCTAATAGAAGTTATTCAGTTATTAAAAGGGTTATATCAGCTCGAAAATTTAGTCCCAATCACTCAACTATTAGGCATACAATTCGACATTAAAGACGGTACAGTTAACATAAATTGTAGTAAATATATAGATTCCTGTATTGAACGATTTAATATTTCTACGATAACTAACGTATCTCTTCTATATACAACCAGGTACAGTTTCCTCCAAACAGGAATCTCCTAAAGACAACCAGTCAAAAGCCGCAATGGAGAAGATGCCTTACCGAAACCTCCTTGGTTGCCTTTTGTATATATCTGGACGCTGCCGCCCTGATATCTCGTATGCTGTAGCTACCCTTGCCCAAGTTGTGGAAAATCCAGCTAAAGTCCATTGGAACCGTCTCAAGCAGATACTGAAGTACCTTGCCTCTACAAAGACTTTGGGATTAAGGTATGATTCCCAAGATTCTACCCTCCAGATTTCATCATTTGCCGATGCAAGTTGGGCCAGTGATCCTTCCGATCGAAGATCCTTTTCTGGGTACTCTATCTTTATGAATGGAATGCCCATAACTTGGAGAGTCAAGAAACAAACATCTGTTGCCCTGTCGCCCATGGAGGCAGAGTTCATTTCTGCATCAGAAGCGGCAAAAGACCTGAAGTATATTAAGGCCAATATAAAAACTGTAATATTGACTATGAATATTGAGATTAAATTTCAAGTCCCAATTCTATTTTGTGACAATTCAGCTGCTATTCAATATATCAAATTTAGATCTGAAAATATCAGGAATAGATACATCAATATCAAATATATGTTTGTCAGAGAACTGTATGAAAATAAAGAGTTTAATATACAGCAAGTAAGATCACAAGAAAATTTGGCTGACCTCCTAACTAAGGCACTGAACAAAACTATTTTCTTAAGATTAAGAAGTGCATATTTAGTGCCAGCTATAGAGTAACTCTTTAAAAAAAAAAAAAGACTAAACTACAAAGTGAACTTTAAAAAAAAAAAAAAAAAAAACTTTTTGCATTTATAGTTTCAATTCAAGTTTACCCTGAACATGTTCAGGTCATCTGTAAAATTCTATGTATTTTGATTTCTAGTTTTCATGGAATATGTATGGGGAAAGGGAGGCATTTGTAGATGCAGTGCATGCTACATTCGTTGTTTCCCCATGCATATTCAATACAATTTTTTTTTTTTTTTTTCCTCTTAAAGGTTTGAATCAATTTATAAATATATTTAATTACCTTTTTTTTTCTTAAACATCCAAAGTTTTAATTTATTTCTTAATTTTATAGTTTCCTGTTAAGAACGATCTAACTAGACGTTGTTTTGTTTACAAAACTTACTTTAATGAGCTGTTGCCACTCTATTAGAAAACTCCTAGTTTTGGTATTCAGCAATAACAGTTGCGATCGCAACTGCATTATAATAACTAGCTACTAGTAAAGCTACTAAAACTTAATTTTTCTCTGCGAATTTGGAAAATGCCGACTCCTCAGAACCTTGGCGAAAAGACATAATCGGGCTTTGGCGAGCGAGCGCGAGTCGCGATGACAAGCACAAGGGTTGCATCTGAATCAAGGACGTAAGAGTTCATATATCAGCAATAGAAATTTGTTTAATACTTTACAAAATATGTATATAAATTTTAGATGCTTTTATCTCCTGATTTGGATACTTTGAAGTATGATTTAAAACATTTATTTGGTAATTGAATAGATATTTTTGTTTTCTATACAAGCTTTTCCGGGTTTTAAAATGGAAACGTTCACAGGTAGGTAATTGGAAACATCTTACATGTACACTAAACATAAAATTGTCGTGTTTATATTATGCATAGACAAACGTGAAAAGAGATTGACGTATATTTATTTTATATTTTGCCGATGTATGTTATTATTTCACATCTGCATTTAAATGAATAATTAATTAATAGTGCTGGAATTCAAATGTTCTATTTTGTGTGTGTGTGTGTGTGAACAACTTGTTGCAAGGTATGTACGTAAACACAAGTTTCAATGGTTTTATAATTGTTAAAGTTGAATTTAATGTCTGTAAGTTGTATAAGTGCCTAGAATTTATATATATGTATATATATATTTTAATTAAAAGTAATATTGTGTATATTATTGCTATAACTTATTGGAATGTTAGTATCTAATACTATCCTGATAGCTTATCTTACATCAAGTTATTTGTTTAGACATTTGACTTAAAATTGTGATATAATAGTGATCATTCTCCTTTTAATTAGTATATTAGTTGGATATTTATTTTGTTAAATATCACCCTTTGAAATGAAACCGATTGAACTGATGATTACATGTAAACATGTAATTATCAGTTCAATCATTTTCATAATGATAATTTCAATAAATTTATTTATTACACATTACATTTTGAATAGTATAGTAAGATGTATTTACATAGAATAGATTGCATTATGTGGACTGCTGATTAAGTTGTACACATACTTTCTGAGTGATGTTAATTTGAATTTATAAAAACAAGAACTAATATTTGTGGAACAGCTTTACTATAAGGCACCCATTGCTTATTGCCGTTGCCGATGTTTTGATCACGTGGTATGATGGTGTTTTGATTCGGTTTGTGAGTCGGTACTGCGAATCGGTTCACAACGTCGTGAATCGAATCAAAATCTCATGAAACAATACTTTTCATTATTATGAAACATTTTTTTTATGTTTCACTATGTTTTCTGCTGTTTGCTCGCTTCGCGAGCATTAAAACCAAAAAAACATCACTGGACGCCCTTTTTTTTTTTAATGTTTCACTATGTTTTCTGCAGTTTGCTCGCTTCGCGAGCAATAAAACCAAAAATAACATCACTGGACGCCCCTAATTTGTGGAGCATGAATCAGTAAAAGCATGAAAATTCATAGAGCCTCGGTCATGAAACAATCATTTTCCTCATTATGAAACATTTAAAACAAAATTTTATAAAATAAATGATTATTTTACTTACCCAGAAGAAAAAATTTCAAGAATAGTAAATTGTAGCAGGCTGAAGTCTTAACACGATGGAACAAAAAAAAGTAATTTTTGTGAACTGTATTGATAGCAGGCGCAGGCCGCATTTTTCGTTTTTTTAATTGGATATTTCGGTAATATTTTTTCATTATTTTTTATTAATTTATTTTTTTTTTATTTCATTAAGATTATGGCTCTTAAAAACAAACATTAATGATAATGTACATGAAATTTAGAAATTTTACATGAGATAATTATAAAAAATATAGGGAATACAGGGATGAGAATGTTTAGCTTTTCAGCTGATTTCAGCTTTTTTGTACATTTAGTTTTTCAAAAAAAAATAAATAAATAAATAAACAAACACAAAACAATAGAAAGTACGTGGCAATAGATAAATAAATAAAATTATACTCTTATATTTAAATCCTCCCATTTAACATCCCAAATTATTTCTAAAAATTTAACAAACCGGTGAATTTTTTTGTTCAACACATGAATGAATAAACATATAGCATGCTAAATAAAATTGAAAATCACTTTGCCGATTGTAAGTCAGCAAAGTACTTTTAACGTGCCGCCACGCACTTTCTATTGTGTTTGTGTGACACCCAGTTGACGGGTCAACGAAACTTACACTATGGTTTACTGTTAAATGCGTGTAGCCCTCCCTCCCCAAACTATCGTAGGATCTCCAGCAATCACTATAAATTATGGTGCCTGGTTCTATCCAATCTTTGATAACATTAACTAAAGTGTCCCGTGTTCTATTGTGAACTGCCACTAGGAACTGCCACTAGGTCCCGGACCCCCTTTCGACCCCCCCGAAAACCCACTGTCCATCTACAGAATAGCCCCTCCCATATTTACGTTTTCCAAATTTTGATTCATCTACTTCGACAATTTTACCCACCCCCCCAATTTTATTAGAATTCAATTCGATATGGTTCAGTATTTGTTCATTGATAAATTGGCGCCAGTCCGCTAAAGTTTTACTGCTGAATGCATATTCGTCAATTAGTTTAGTTGTCCTAACCCCCTTAATAATTTCGTAGGTCAAAAAGAAAATTTCTTCCATTGTTAGTTTGCTTGAGCAAAACCAAGACCCAAACCTCATACTTTTTTGCGAACCGCATTTTTTTCTCGCCCCATCCCTACCTGCCATATTCCGACAAACCCACATTAACCCATCTGACACTTTTTTTTTTGCGCAATTTCATTTGACCATTGCATCTTGTGCAAGTTAAATTTGCCTTTATCAGCCCCGATTCCCGTAAAAAATCCAAAAAAATATCTGTGCTCACAAATTTTCATTACAAAAACTCCGGTAGGAAATCCAGATTTTCCTACAATTTCCCTATCCCCGGATAGATTTAAAGAAACTTTTCCGCGCAAAATAGTTTGGTATTTCGAAATAACATTACTAATGGGCACATTATTTTGAATTGGTACACTAAGAGCCATAATCAAAATATATAAAAATAAAATAATAAATAATAATGAAGAAATATTACCAAAATATCCAATATGAACGCAGGAGCGGCCGATGCGAAAAACTAAGTCCCGAAGATATAAGGCGCGAAAAACTAAGTTCGAAAGATATTCGATGCGCGTGCGCGAAAACAGAGCTCTGGAGCGCGAAAAAAATGTTTCATGACATTTTGATTCGATTCACGAAGTTGTGAAACGATTCGCAGTACCGGCTCACAAACTGAATCAAAACACCATCATACCACGTGATCAAAACATCGGCAACGGCAATAAGCAATGGGTGCCTTATAGTAAATCTTAGCCATATTTGTTAATTGTGGATAATAATACAGTTTATGATATGACTTAGTGTTTTTAATAAATAACTAACTTGACACAATTTTACTATTATCCTTGAGATTTACAAACTTTTAGGAAAGTTTATCAAAGAATGCCTTACTCAGAATGGTAGAAAATAAAATTGCTTCAAAATACATTTTAAAAGAAAAATTTAAATGCAAAAAATGCATAAAGTACAATTAAAAAAAAATTCAGTTGAAAAGCTCAAAATTATAAACAATCACAGTTTAAAGAAAATCGAAGAGAAAGGAAGGAGCAGTGTTTCTTGGAAAGTCCTCTAGTTATGAAGTCTGCATCCTATGCCAGCTGGACCATATCTTCAGTGCACAAAATTGCTTTTGTGCCTGTAGACGTGGGCTTGCTAGCGATTTTATTAATATCAACATCAGATAGAAGAAAGAGGAGGATAAGATTATTGAAGACAGCCAGTTCTTTGTGACATGCTGTAAATAAATCTAAAAATAATAACATTTAAATTTGTCATTTGATTTTCTTGTATCCTTTTCAGTTGTTTGCCATTCAAACTTTTGTGTGTGTTTTTTAATTTTATGGTGTTTGTTTATAAAATTTTTTAGTTGTATTTCCTTTTTAAAAATTTTATTTATTGCAGACATAGCCTCAACTAACGAATTTGTAATAAGCAATTTCAGTGTGTATATCTATAGTTTAAAAAAATTACACATTATCCTTAAATATTAAAATATATATTTTATATAGATAATGTTTAAAAAAAGAGTGAAGAAGAAAAGACGGAGCAGTTTTCCCCAGAAAGTTCTCCATTTATGAAGTCTTTGCATCCTATGCCAGCTGGAACATATCTTCAGTGCACAAAATTATTTTTGTGCCTGTAGACGTGGGCTTGCTAGCGATTTTATTAATATCAACATCCGATAGAAGAAAGAGGAGGATAAGCTTATTGAAGACAGCCAGTTCTTTGTGACATGCTGTAAATAAATCTAAAAATAATAACATTTAAATTTGTCATTTGATTTTCTTGTATCCTTTTCAGTTGTTTGCCATTCAAACTTTTGTGTGTGTTTTTTTAATTTTATGGTGTTTGTTTATAAAATTTTTTAGTTGTATTTCCTTTTTAAAAATTTTATTTATTGCAAACATAGCCTCAACTAACGAATTTGTAATAAGCAATTTCAGTGTATATATCTATAGTTTAAAAAAATTACACATTATCCTTAAATATTAAAATATATATTTTATATAGATAATGTTTAAAAAAAGAGTGAAGAAGAAAAGACGGAGCAGTTTTCCCCAGAAAGTTCTCCATTTATGAAGTCTTTGCATCCTATGCCAGCTGGAACATATCTTCAGTGCACAAAATTATTTTCGTGCCTGTAGATATGGGCTTGCTAGCTCATTTCATTAACACCGATGTCAGATAGAAGAAAAGGAAGGAAAAGTTTATTGAAGAAAAATGTTTGTTCATCATGGCATGCAGTAAAGAAAACTTTTCTTAAAATAGATAAACATTTAATATTTTACTTTCTTGTATTGTTCAATTGTTTTCCATTTGAACTTTTGCATGCTTTTGAATTTTATGGTGCTTTTTAATTTGGTATTACTTAATTTTCATGGTATTATTCAACTCTCAATCAAATCGAACATAAGTTTGGTCAATTCAGCTTTAATCCAAAGAAAAAACACATTTTTCATTAATTGGGCAACTCACCGCTTTCACTTCCTGATCCAAAATTTTACATATTTCTCAGAAACTACTTAAATTTAATAAGATAAAATTTTTAAAATTGCTCCATGCAAAATAATTTTTAATTCTTCTGCTAAGACCTTTGTCATGAGAGACTTGTAGATTTAATCACTATGCTCCCAAAATTTTACAAATTTCTTGAAAATTTTTAAGTTATACTTCATTTTTAACAAATTGTTTTTTAAGACTTAGCCTCATCTAGTAAATTTGAAAATTGCAGTTTAAGTGTATAAATTTATAATTATTATTGGGTGAGTGCAAAAGTTCATGCGGAGTTTGTGAGTAAAAGTCATACAGTGATTAGGCAAACAAAGCTCTTTATTCAATCAATGATATATTCTCCATCGTTTTCTATAATCTGTTTCCAACGTTCTGGCAGCATACGGATGCCCCGATCATAAAAACTGCGCAGTTTAGATTCGAAGAACGAAGACACGACGTTTTTTAAGGCATCCAAAGAGTCAAGTTTTTTTCCATTTAAATGATTTTGCAATGACCGGAACAAGTGATAATCAGATGGTGCGATATCAGGAGAATACGGTGGATGAGTTAGGACATCCCATTCCAGGTTGTTCAGTTTGCGCAGTGTCTGTCTCGAAACGTGTGATCTGGCGTTGTCGTGATGAAAGACTACGCCCTTGCGATTTGACAAAATCAGACGTTTCTGTTTGATTTCTCGATTCAGATTGGTTAACTGGCGACAGTAATTGTCCGAATCAATCGTTTGGCCAGCGGGGAGAAACTCAAAATAAATTTTGCCCTTGCAATCCCACCAAACACAGAGCATCACTTTCATCGGGTGCAAACTGGCCTTTGCCATTGCGCCACCATGCTCAACTGCCTGTTTCCATGTGCATTTGCGCTGAACATTGTTGTACAGGACCCATTTCTCATTGCCCATCACTAATCGATCCAAAAACGGCTCGTTTTTGAGCCGCCCAAGTAAAGAAACGGCAGCAGAAATTCGCTCGATTTTGTTCCTCTCGGTCAGCAAATGGGGCACCCATATATCGAACCTCAAATCGAATCCCATGTTTTTTAAACGCCGAAAAGCGGCTGATCGGTCAACGTTAAGTGCTGTAGCAACTTCCTCTGTTGAAATTCGTGGAGTATTCTGAACTAAAGTATGCACAACATCGTCATCAATGTCTGAAGGTTGACCTGAGCGTGGATTGTCTTCAAGGTTAAACTCTCCGTGGCGAAATTTTGCAAACCATTTTTCCACAGTTCATTTAGCTGGTGCTTGATCTTGATAAACCTCTTGAATGTTTTGTACAGCTGCTGCAACGTTTATTCTCTTCTGAAACTCCTAAAGCATAACATGCCGTAAATGTCCCTTATCGACACTCACTTTGAAAGTAATCTTTCTCGAAGCACTTTGTATCTACACAAATTATTTTGTTTGAAATGAAAGCTGCACACATCACCTTTCCAATGATCTGTCTTACGTAGATGGCAGTATTAATGACAACACTTTATACCGCTTCTAACGCCATCTATTGCACCTCCTCACGAACTTTTGCACTCACCCAATATTACTATGGAAAGAGAAAGAGAGAAAAAAAAGCATATCATATCATCCTAAAACGTTTAAAAAGTGAAATGTGTGATTAAACAGTTGCAGTTTAAGGAAGATTGAAAAGAAAAGGAAGGACAGTTTCCCTCGGTAAGTCCTCCAGTTGTGCAGTTTTTGCATCCTATGCTAACTGGAACATATCTTCATTGCACAAGATAGCTTTTGTACCTGCAGCTATGGGCCTGCTAGCATATTTCACAAATATCATGAAACGGAAGAAAACAGAAGAGAAGATAATAAGAAAGCACCACAAAACAGTAAATTCACAGTTTTAAAGTAATAAGTACAAAACTTTGAATAAACACCATAAAATGCAATAAACTTGTAATAATTGTTTTATGTCGAAAGAACACACGACCCTTTGGCAGGCGAACAAAGTAAGCACCAGTGCTGCATGAAAGTGGCAACGGACGCTGCTGCTTTGATTTCAGCACATATACTTCCTGACAGTGGCACCATCTACTTAAAGAGAGAGTAAGAGACAGAAGAAAATATCCACTAGTGATAGCATAGACCACGAGGAAATAAGCTGATGAAGGAGCCCCCCCCCCCTCATGAGAGCGGCTATTCAGATTTTTACGAACCTGTAATGTAAGGTTTTTTCTTATTATTTACAAATTTTTCAGCAAATCGCTAAAATTGATGCAAAGACCAACATATGTGTTGGCTACAAACTTGGCAGCCTGGTGAAATTAGCGATCAAATTTGGCAGCAAATATTGTTTCAGGATAGCCAAAATTAGTAAACCTTACTTCTCAATTTTAACAGAGTTATTTGTTTTGGTAAAATGCATCGTTTCTTACCACTAATTTTTGCCAAAGAGAACAAAAGTATTCCATCTATACTCGAATGATTTTCATTGAACACTAAGCTATGTTTAATAGTTAAAAACTTCTTCACATACCATAAAATTAATGAAAGTACTACCAGTTTCGAAGGGATGTGGCTTTTCTTCTTCAGGTGCAAAACACTTGCTATTACCTTGGAGAAAAAAGCAAGACTTGTGTTTTTTGTACTTGAAGAAGAAAGGTCACGTCCTTTCGAAACTGGTAGTGCTTTCATTAATTTTATGGTGTGGGAGAAAGTGTTTTAAATTTAAATAGCCATTGTACACCAGTTATTTATTTTTTACTGTCTAAGCTAAATATTTGCCAATGGTATTTTCTGTAATAAGACATGAAGTATTATTTATAAAAAATTTACTATAGGTGGTATATATAATCCTATCATAAAGACTATTGTGGTTGGAGTAGCAGTTTTTTTTTTTTTTTTTTAAGAGGTTGATTTCTTTAGAAATCGACCTATTGCAATCTCTTCGTTTATCTATATTATATATCTATTTATCTGTCTATAATGAAAATTTTGTTATCATGATAACCCCCGAAATAATACTCCAAATTGAACCAAATTTGGACAGTGAACTTATCTTATAAATATCTTGGACAAGTTTGTTAACCAAGTTGTTTCGTTTTTTTTTTGTTTTCAAGTGGTGGCCACTTGAAAATTTCAAATTCACATAAAAAGTACCGATGAACCGATGTGCTTAAAACCCTATATGTACATAGCCCAAATCAGTATTTCTACCAAGTCCATTAATAATTTACAGCCGCCATTGTTTTACAATGGCGGCTACTTCATAAAAAGAGAAATCAACCTACCCTTCCTAATGAACTAGGACTTTTTTTTTTTTGGCTTATTTTCAGGAATGTTTGTGGACATGTATATTCCAATGGTCCCCATGTGAGATTTTTTTTTTTTTTTTTTTATGCTAGCTAAGTGAGCATACATGTATGGTACCATGACCACTGCTCAGTGGCGGATCCAGAACTTAACTTTGGGGGGGGGGGGGGGCTAAGGGTTTTCAAGATGTTATTCCAGATCAATAAAAATTTTACAATTGTAACATTCAATTGTGAATGTCAGTGCTTTTTTTTTGGGGGGGGGGAGGGTTCAGCCCCCTAGATCTGCTACTGCTACACAGATTTTCATGCAAAATGAATAAGCTATATCCAGTATTCTTTTTTTTTCTTTTGGATTTAATGGTTGCAGAGTGAGCACACATGTATGGTAGTGATCGCTGCTGTACAGATTTCTATGCATAGTGAAGTAATTCAATTTTAAATATTTGTTTTATTAATCTTAAAAATAGGCTTCCATATTAAGGAATGTACGTGTATTAAAAAATATATATGCACAACTGTATTAAAATATAGCTATAATTTATTAAAATGTATGTACGTGTAACATGGTTAAGGCAATTAATTCTTCATTTAATAATGATTTTCTTTTTCATGTTTAAATTATTAAAATAAACATGGCTGCAATCTTGACAGGTAAGTTATGGTAGAGTATCTTGATAGAAAGAATGATAACATACAAAGAACTAACTATGAATGGTCAAAGTTTCTATTTTACCAAATCTATAACAAAAAAAAAAAAAAAATAATAATAATAATAAATGGTCAATTATACTTTGAAAATTAAGTGAATGACAGTATATTTTACTTTTTAAATTCCTGTTTTTGAATAGTAAAATGCATTATTTATTAATAACTACAAATCTTTGAATAAACACAATAAAAACAAACACTTGCAACAATTGTTTCAGGTCAAAAAGAAAACACGACCCTTTTTCAGGCGAACAAAGTAGACACGAGTGCTGCAAAAAAACAGCAACAACACGCTGTTGCAGGTTGCCCTGTGTTGCTGCTTTGTTTACAGCACTCTACTTTGTTCACCTGACGAAGGGCTAGGTTTTCTTTTGACCCGAAACAACTGTTGTGAGTTCTTGCTTTTATGGTGTTTATTCAAAGTTTTGTATTTATTACTTTTAAGTGCCATTTCTTTTATGCTTTTTTATAATGTATTATTTATTGTTAGACTAAGTTATTTTGGTGAATACATCTCAATTGATACTTATATCAACGCTTTTATTAGAGTAAAAATATGAAATACACGTCGAAAATTAAGTGGATATCCTTAATTACTGTAAATTTTACTTTTTAACTTCATGTTTTTAGATAGCAAAATTTAACATTTATTGTTAAAAGAAGTTATTTTGATGAATGCATTTAAATTACCACTGATATCAATGTTTTTCTTACAGTGAATTATGATTAAAATTTCGATGAATAACATATATATATTTTTATTTTGTAACATTTTCATTAAAAATACTCATTATGTGCGATTTAGAAAACTATTAGTGTTTATAAAAGTTTATACTTATTATCTTCAAATATTCTTTTAATTTAAAAATAAGTTTGTCTAAAGCAGACAACAGTGTTAATCCGATCTTGTGAAATTTGGCAATAAAATACTTTGGATTTTTATTGCTTGCTTTGGATTTGTGTAGTATTAAAAGCATTAAACTGGAATGGTAATCTATTATGACAATTCACATAATGTTTATACAGATAAAATATTGCTATTAATATCTCCATTTTCATGTGATCATCAGGGGGAAAATACTATACACACAAAATTAAGAGCAACTAGTGAGTAACACCAACTTATAGTTCTAGAGCTCAATTTTTGTATTGGCAACACTCTACATGCTGAGAAAATGACTGTGGCATTATTTAAGCACTTGTATATTAATTATATCAAAGTATCCTAAATTATATGACTTGTTGGCGCAATCTGCTGCATCAAGAAGACTAAAAATTTCTCAATAATAAAAATTTAAGTTTCAAATATCTTTTTTTTTTGTCAAGTTGTAACGATATAAAACTCAACAAAAAAGGTCTTTGAATGCAGAATTGTTTGCATGAAATTTTATAAATGAAAGGTTTTATATAAAGGTTATATAAATACTTTTAAATGTTTGGATACAGTTCATTTTCACTGAAGCAAGATTACTACTGAAATAAATTCAGTTAAAAATCATTTACATAAAAAAAATTAGAAATTTCATTTTAAGGAAGAGATTATACATATAATTAATCATATTATAAATGTAATCAATCTATACCTATGCAAACAATTGAATTTGCTCGATTTTTAGAAAGTGAGCATTCTTTATTTATTAATCTAAATAAGTAAATAAAAGAAAATCAATGTGTTGCTATTCTAAAAATTAATATAGCTTACTTTCAAAGTTAGGCAGAAAAAAAAAAAAAATCTCCATTAATCAAAATTAACATTATCTGACAAATAAATTTTACTTAATTACTTATGTTTATAATTACTCACAAAATACTTAAGTTCATCATTACTTAACAAATTATTGCGATTTTTTTTCCTCTTACAGAAAAAGAGACAGAAAAAAAGAATACTTCAGAATAAATATGTAACAGTATAAATTAATTTATTTGGATAAAATTAATTTATATTGTATAAAGAAAAATATTGAATGGTAAAATTAATAAATCAGTGGAGAAATTTATTGTGATACATTTACTTATTGGTAAAAAAAGTTATGCGTAATAGATTTGTATTTTTATTTAGCACATTTTAAAAATTATAAAAAAAAAAAAAAAAAAAAAAAAAAAGTTTTCTTGTAAAATAATCGCATTTCATTCAATAAAATGTGAAGAAAGTTACTTTTTATTTAAGCAAAATGTTTTACTTAATGTTTACAATTACATACTACAAATACGAATTACGAACGATATGAATCGATGATTGATTCATTTCTGACTGGTTTGATTCAATCAATGATTAGTTTCCACATTTCAGATTTATCATCTCAGAATGACGTTTCGCGCCAAGCTCCTGTCGCCAAGGTTCTGAGGAGTCGGCATTTTCCAAATTCGCTTTTTCTCTAGACATATAAATATTCGTTTATAAAAAATTCATTAATTATTTTACTTTGGATGTTTTTTTTTTTTTGTTCTTTTTTTTACTTTACTTTATTTAAATTTTTTCATACCAATGCATTTACATAGATAAAGCAACCGGCATAACGGCGAAATTCGTTGTTAACTGCCAATTAGCAAGATATAAAACAAGACGTCGTCTGCTGTCAAATCGCTTTTTCTTTTTTTCTTACCAGACTCATCAGGAGACGGAGATATGCCATGCCAGTTACTAGAATGGATGCAGGTGTTGCAATAAAAATTTCCAAATGTTTATCTTTGCAAAGGCATTGGGTATGAGTTTATACTATTTAAATTAATGTTAGAAAATTACTTTCAAGTTTTCTCTTGTTACTGTCAAGACAATATTTTTTTTTGTAACAATAAGGATCAAGTAGATTTCTCAAGATTTTGTAGATGCAGTGCATGCTACATTCGTTGTTTCCCCATGCATATTCAATACAATTTTTTTTTTTCCTCTTAAAGGTTTGAATCAATTTATAAATATATTTAATTACCTTTTTTTTCCTTAAACATCCAAAGTTTAAATTTATTTCTTAATTTTATAGTTTCCTGTTAAGAACGATCTAACTAGACGTTGTTTTGTTTACAAAACTTACTTTAATGAGCTGTTGCCACTCTATTAGAAAACTCCTAGTTTTGGTATTCAGCAATAACAGTTGCGATCGCAACTGCATTATAATAACTAGCTACTAGTAAAGCTACTAAAACTTAATTTTTCTCTAGACATTTAATAAATATTCGTTTATAAAAAATTAATTAATTATTTTACTTTGGATGTTTTTTTTTTTTGTTCTTTTTTTTACTTTACTTTATTTAAATTTTTTCATACCAATGCATTTGCATAGATAAAGCAACCGGCATAACGGCGAAATTCGCTGTTAACTGCCAATTAGCAAGATATAAAACAAGACGTCGTCTGCTGTCAAATCGCTTTTTCTTTTTTTCTTACCAGACTCATCAGGAGACGGAGATATGCCATGCCAGTTACTAGAATGGATGCAGGTGTTGCAATAAAAATTTCCAAATGTTTATCTTTGCAAAGGCATTGGGTATGAGTTTATACTATTTAAATTAATGTTAGAAAATTACTTTCAAGTTTTCTCTTGTTACTGTCAAGACAATATTTTTTTTTGTAACAATAAGGATCAAGTAGATTTCTCAAGATTTTGTAGATGCAGTGCATGCTACATTCGTTGTTTCCCCATGCATATTCAATACAATTTTTTTTTTTTTTTTTTTTTTTTTCCTCTTAAAGGTTTGAATCAATTTATAAATATATTTAATTACCTTTTTTTTCCTTAAACATCCAAAGTTTTAATTTATTTCTTAATTTTATAGTTTCCTGTTAAGAACGATCTAACTAGACGTTGTTTTGTTTACAAAACTTACTTTAATGAGCTGTTGCCACTCTATTAGAAAACTCCTAGTTTTGGTATTCAGCAATAACAGTTGCGATCGCAACTGCATTATAATAACTAGCTACTAGTAAAGCTACTAAAACTTAATTTTTCTCTAGACATTTAATAAATATTCGTTTATAAAAAATTCATTAATTATTTTACTTTGGATTTTTTTTTTTTTTTTTTGTTCTTTTTTTAACTTTACTTTATTTAAATTTTTTCATACCAATGCATTTGCATAGATAAAGCAACCGGCATAACGGCGAAATTCGCTGTTAACTGCCAATTAGCAAGATATAAAACAAGACGTCGTCTGCTGTCAAATCGCTTTTTCTTTTTTTCTTACTAGACTCATCAGGAGACGGAGATATGCCATGCCAGTTACTAGAATGGATGCAGGTGTTGCAATAAAAATTTCCAAATGTTTATCTTTACAAAGGCATTGGGTATGAGTTTATACTATTTAAATTAATGTTAGAAAATTACTTTCAAGTTTTCTCTTGTTACTGTCAAGACAATATTTTTTTTTGTAACAATAAGGATCAAGTAGATTTCTCAAATAAAATTCATGTAAAGCAAATTCTTAGTTTTATTTCAAGATTTTTCTTATGATCAATTTTACACCAAGATTTCATTTGCTTCAGGCTGCTTAGATGAGTGAAAGTTTATTTACTTATCTTACATTTTTAAGGAGTACTTACTTAAAATTATTCTAGCAAGGTATTTTTAAAAAATTGAACATATATTACTAATAGGTAGATGAAGATTTCAAGTGTGACTAAATGTGTATTATAGAAGCAACAATCTTTTCTAAGTATTCCACTTTATATACTATTTATTCTTTCACTCATAATTTTCTTTTAAAAGTTAACAGTATCCATAAACTTAAGTTTAACAAAAATGCATTTTTTTAAATACTTTTAGCTAACTGTTTCGGGTTCCTGCTGCCTTCGGCAGCGTTACTAATACAAAGTTTGCAATCGATTTTTTACTAACTTCCTGACTAGCTAGACTTTTGAAACTTTCAGGATAGCTCAGAACACGATGACAATACATTTTTTTTAACACTTTTAGTCAACTGTTTCAGGCTCCTACTGCATTTGGCTACGTTTATATGATTCAACAGAAAATTTATTTAACTAACTTCCCGACTAGCTAGACATTTGAAACTTTCGGAATAGTTCAGAATACGGTGAAAATGCATTTTAAAACTATTTTTAATAAATTGCTTCGGGATCCTGCTATCTTCGGCAGCGTTACCAGTACAAAGCTTGCAATCAATTTTTAACTAATTTCCCGGCTAGATAGCCATTTGAAACTTTTATAATAGCTCAAAACACGATAGCAATGATTTTTTTAATGCTTTTATTCAATTGCTCCGGGTTCCCGCTGCCTTCGGTAGCGTTTATATGATTCAATAAAAAATTTAAAAACATGGTATAAAAAAGTTCTTTTTATCTTGTAATTATTTATAATTAAAAAACAATTATGCAGTTATTTACAAAAAAAAAAAAAAAAAGAAAGAAAGAAAAAAGAAAAGTTTTATGCATATTTACGTGACCGATAGATGGCACAAGTAGAACAATTACTAATGGCTAATCAAAGCAATGCATCGGTCAATGGATCAAATGCCTCAGAATTTTTTTTTTTAACTCGGTCAGGCGTGTATTGAATCTTTGACTGCCTTACCGCCTAGCGCCTAGACTATCGTGGTTTATAAAAGAGTACAAATTCTTTTCCGCTGAAATTTATCATTTCACCTTAATACAAAAAATTTTTGCAAAATCATAACTTTGAAAATATTTATGTGGGTTTAAAAGTTTTATTTGGGTTTTAAAAGTTTTTTAAGTAAATCATTTTATCATTTTTAGTTTAGAAAAAGATCTTTCTCCATTAGCAAAAGTTATGGGCAAGGTTAACAAAAATTTTAAAGGAATGCTTAAATTCGGCCCAGTGTTAAGGAAGGTAATGAATTTAAGGCCGTCAACTGGTCATTCTTTTTTTTCAAAAGCAAAGAAAATAAAGTATATTTTACCAGCCAATTTTAAAATGTTAAGATCAGAAGACTTTACAGTGTGTTAGTAATTCATTTTTGCACGTGTCTTTAAGTTTGTGGACATTGCATAAAAATTCAAAAGAATGATTATGATTATTCAATAAATTTAATGTCAGCTTCAGTGCACTGATCGCCTGATCGATGAAAATAAAAAGAAAAAAATCTATTTTATATTTCTCTTTTGAATTTTCTATGGATTCGTCTACACTTTCATAAGAAAAAATTCATTTTTAAGATTGAACATGATGGCGTGATGTAGTCAATTCAAAGTTTTTTTTTCTACGTCTATTAAATTAGCTAATTTTTCAGCTTCTAAGATAAAGTTTTCAAAGGATTCAACTGATCTTAATTCTTAAATAATAACAATAATAATAATAATAATAATAATGATAATGAGCTATTAATAAATCAGTGGCTTGGTATAAATCAAAAACGTTTGTTTCACGGAGTTTACTTAAGCGGATTAATATGATTCAAAATTTTGTACCAAATGACGATCAAACATACAAAAACTTTGTTTTATTGTACAGTCGGCAGCAAAGTTTTTGAAGCACAAATCCACATTTTCCATATATATATATATATATATATATATATATATATACACATTTTTTAGTTTGATCGCTTCTTTTTATTATCAACTTCCTTTTATATAAATAGTATAAAATTAAGATCATCACTCGACAAATATTTACTTAATAAAACAGTATTATGTGTGCATCTTTTAAGTAGGAATTATTGCTAGTGCTTCAACAGTTTTGCTGCCGACTGTAATCAATAAACAACTGCCTCATTTTGAATCATATTATCTATCTCTACATTTTTATAAATGCTTAATAAAGCATCATGAATATTTTCTATTTTAAGAAATAAAGATATTAGGGAATCTATACAACTTTTCCAACTTCGCAGTCATTCATTAACTACTAAGTTTAATAAATGGCTGCTGCAATGTACGTGAAATGCTCTGGGATTTAAAGTTTTAATCCTTGATTGTACTCCGAATTTGTCGCCTCTCATATCTGAGCAATATTCATAAACTTGACCTCTCATATTTTCTAATTTTGACCCATTTTTTTCCCAACTCTTTTAATAAAACTTTCGGCATTTCCTTACCAGTAGATCTTTCAACAAGAAGAAAACCTTAAAAATGTTCATTCAATTTGCATTGAAATTCTGACTGGCCAATGGAAACATATCTTAATAAAAAATTTATCTCTTCCCCCCCCCCCTCCTGCACCATCCAGTGAATCTGATGGACGTTATTGCATAAATAAAACATTGTTTTAAATCTGACATTACTGTTGCCAATTCAAACTCAAATTTTGCAGTGCTTTTACAGACAACTCAAAATGTCCCTATCGTATGGCTAAGGATGTCCTAGGACGTTCTTTCAAACTTAGGATATACTGATAATGTGCTGGGGAAAAAGGGCACCTCCAAATAGTTCCTACATGCTGAAGAACACTGCTTAAAGTCCCTACAATTGGCAAACTTTTGACTTTCTTTAATTAGAGGGCAAAAAGAGCTTGTTAAATCAGCGAGTGTGCATTTTCCCTTTCGCATCGCGGCTGTGCATACAATACATACTGTACAGAACTTACAAGTTTGTCTATTCTTGTCTGAATTTCAAATTATAGGAATGGGCATAGAAGCCAGTAAATTCTTGTGGTATTTATTTACTTGTTTATTTATTTACTTATTTTTTTCTATTTATTTATTTTCTACATTCAATAATCGAAATATTTTATTTATTTATTTTTTGTAGTTCAGCTGATTTTGCCGCCGTAGGCAGTTGCCTACCGCCTAGAGCCGGCCCTGGTAGCCTTATATTTTGTTTGTAAATTATATATATTGCACATAGTGTGTTTGCAATATATATACATGTTAATATATATACATGTTTTGTTCAATATGTAAACATCAAATGCACTTCTGTCTTTTCCAGGTCGGGGGGGGGGGGCACATTATGAATAGATATAGCGATTAATGATTTTCATACCATATTCTATATGAAACATGTCTTTATGTATAAAAAATGGTGCTCGGTAAAAATGGCAATGGTAAAATTGAAAGCAATAACTTATGAATTAATAGACTTTAAATTATTTAAAATAACATATAAATAAAAAACTACCGTAATTTCTGGTAGATACCTCACAGGTTATGTAATCCACTTTTGCACCATAAATTTCAATTGATAAATAAATTTATATTTGTACGAGCTCTTCCTTTGAAAAAGTATAGATTTCTTTATTAAATAAAATTTCTGGTGGAGAAATGACACATCTTACCTGCGGGTTATCTACCAGAAATTACGGTAGTATGTTATGGCCACCACATAACTTTCTTCTATATTTTCCTATACAAATTCATTCAGTAAAAATAATTTATTAAAATTATTATTTAAAAAATATATCTTCCATGATAATGCAGACGATTTCCATAATAGAGAAGTAGTATAACACTAAATATAGAAAAAAAGGTCAATTTTTTTCTCAATATTGCATTTAAAAAAAAAAAAAAAAAAAAAAAAATTCCTTTTGTTAAAAATTAAAAAAATTGATAACTTTATTTTAAATTATCTCAGATCTATGGTTCAACCATTTGTTTTAACGGTATTGGCGAGCTCTTTTGAAAGATACCCATCATGAAAATTTACTCCCCTCGAGGGGGGACTTCCCCCCCAGGGAGAGGAGGTGAGGCTCTTACATACACAATTTTTTTTCCAGTTGACTATCTCTATTACAAATAATTCTTTTTAAATTTCATAATGATTATTAAAAAATAATTCTTTTTTGCACATTTATACAAAATTTTGTCCTATACCACCATGTTAGAAATTTAGAAAAAGCGGGATAGCTACGCAAGCTGTTGGACAGTTTTTACCAAAAGTTGATAGGCACTAATTTATGTCAATGTGTAACTACATACCAATTTGTATGAAATTCTGTGCAGTAGTTCCTGAGATACAGTTGCCACAAAATTTTGTCACACACACACACACAGACAGACAATTTCTAAAAATGGTCAAATTTTGTTTTACAGCTCTCAAAACGTGTAAATCCATCAAAAACTCGATGTCGAAAATTTTTACGAATCCAATACTTTCTTCTATTAAATATAGAAGAAAGTAATAAATAAAGATATGGTTCTATTTCTAATTGTACTACTGCATAAAAAAAGTAGAGGGACACTTCTTTACAATTTTTTTAAACCCCGTCTTTGTTTAATAGGAAATGTCAATTAAAATTCTTTAACATATTTATACTTATCAATCTTCATATTTTTGACAGACAAATAAAAATATTCAATTATTTATAATTTTAATGTAGGGAAATGCAGAAAAGAGAAAAGATATACATTTTCACAATATATTTAAAAAAAAAAAAAGTAGATGGACACTGGTTAAAAACTGCAATTATCTAAATGGGTGTTTCTTACGGAATACCAGTTTTGCATGGACATGTACATTTGGCATTTTGCCAATTGCTAACGTGCTTGACAAGATGGTTTTACTTAGTTAAATTTCTTGGAGATGAATGTGCCATGCCACGAGGAATTCCTCTAACTAATTACCAGAAATTACTGATTGTAGTGCTGAAAAATGTTAATAAAGGAATCAGAGAGATTAGTAGGTTACTTCTAATAAGCAAAAGTAGCATCAGCGATTTTCTACGTGCTTCTGAAGCCCATAGCGTAAAGAAAAAGAGTGGCTGGCCAAAGAAACTTTCGCTTAGAGACCAAAGAAAAGTTTTTACTGAGCGGAAAGAAACTGGAGCATCAATTCCCAGAGTTCGAGTAAGCACAGGAATTACTAACGTAACTTCTCAGAGAATTTATAACTACATTAAGCACTCAGAGCTCTTTCAATATAAGAAAAGAAAACATGATCCATGCTGGAAGGATCACCACGTGACAGAACGCCTACAGTGGGCTCAAAACCATATGTCTTGCACTACAGAATGGATTAGACGGCACAGATGGATATCAATATTATTGGCACAGTTTGGAGAAGAAGACGAAGTGTACTCTACTCGGCAAGTTGGTGGTGGTGGCGTGATGGTGTGGCTAGCTGTTGGCTATGGTAGAAGGACAAATTTAGTGCTCCTAAGTAAGAAGCAGACTCACAAAGATTATATTGAAACACTAAGCAGTGAGCTTTTGCCATTTGTGTGTGATCTTGGAGGAGAAAAATGGATTTTCCAACATGACAGAGCGCCAATACACACCACTAACAACGTTAAAAAATGGTTTTATGAGAACAGCTTCATTGTTTTACCCTGGCCAGCCAAGAGTCCGGATATGAATCCTGTAGAAAACATTTGGGCTATACTTGTTCATAAAATTTATGAGGGAGGACGCCAGTATGAATCAATTCACCAGCTCAAAGAAGCTCTTAGAAACATTTGGGAAATTTTCTGTCAAAAAAAGATACAGAATCTCATTGATTCGATGCCTAACAGAGTATATGAACTTATTAAAGCAAATGAGAGACGAAACCCTTACTAAAAAGTTTTATTTTAGAGATACAAGAAGTGTCCGTCTACTTTTTTAAGAAAAATTACAGTGCAAATATGCACCATTTTTGTTTCCTGAATTTTTCCACTACATAATTCAAAAGAATTGAATCTATATCCGAAAAATAATAATATATGATGTCTCAAGAATATAATTATATTAGAGAAATGAACCTCATATCTCTAATTAAAGAAATAAATGGCTTTAAAGTATTACAAGTAAGTGTCCATCTACTTTTTTTATGCAGTGTAAAAACGCCAAATCTGCAGATGTAAATAATATGTTATGCATATAAAATTTCAGCATATTTCGATGACAAGTGGTTTAAAATTCGAAAATATATTTTCGAATATTTCATCCCCCCCCCCTCTTCTGTTACTGCTTAACCCTTTAACATACTTGCCAACCATCTCATTAATAACCGTACAATTGTTAATGCCCCCTGAAAAAACGCCCCTTTTCTCACACCACTATATTTTTAGAGTAATTCTCTCCAAATGTTGTTAGGTTTAAATAAGACTAAAATTACTCTAAAAAATTATTGGTGTGAAAAAAAAAGGCGGGTACTAAAAATTGTACGGTTTATAATGAGATTGTTGGCAAGTATGCCTTAACGATCGCTATATTTTCAAGAAAACGGTAAAAAAGTGCCTATTTTTTTTATTCAAGAAAATTGTATAAAATAAAGTGTTTGAACAGTATATGTATTCATTTTTAATTTTTGGAATTTTTTTAGATTGAAATCAAGAAATTTAATTTTACGGAAATACTAACAATCAGGCTTATTATGACAGAATGTTAATTTTATTGTAAGTTAAATTGTAATTAAAATTATTTAGATAATGACTGAGTCGTTTCTGCCTTAAAACTGATAAATATTAATACTGTGTAAGGTATATTATGAATAAATATGCTGCATGCCAACACAAAATGAAAGTGTCAAAAAGTCCTCATTAAATTAAAAAAATAAATAAATAAACTTATTTTAAAAATATCATTTGACTTCTTTCTCTACCTTAAATTGAAATTTTTAAATTTACAGTAAATTAAAAATTTTTGTAAAAGTAGTTGTAAAATATAGTGTTAAATAACAACGAATACAATTTTTTCCATTTAATCAGATAAAGAACCAAAAAAAATAACAATTATTTCTGGTCAAACAAATTTAGCCCTACTTTTTACCAAGGTTAAAAATAGGCACGCATGCAGTAAAAAAAAAAGCCTTATTATTGCATTATGTAAAATTTCAGAAAAATGTGTTTGCTTTACTATATATTTTTATTTCTAATTATACTAAAAATCTTTTTGTAAAAAAATAGAACCGACTCCAAAAAGCAACTACTATTCAAACAACTAAAAAAAAAAAAAAAAAAAAAAAAAAAAAAAATGGATATGAAATGAAACTGTAAATTGCACCTAAAAGTATAAAATAATTTCCTTCGCCAAACAACCTATAACACTACAATTAATCATAACCACGGAGTAATAAGACAGGAGAAGAAGGTAATGCTGAAATTTTGTGATGTTGTTTTCTAATGTTTACAGATGGCGCCAGCGTGCAATCCTTCCTTCTCTCCAGCTTCCGCAATGTTATTCAATAGGGAAATGTCTCGTTTTAAATATTTTTTTAAAAATAATATCAAGCTGAAAAAATTTCGATTGAAAGCAAATTTCATTAAATAGAGTATTCTAACCAACATGTTTTTTTGAAGAGCCATTTTATACTCATTTTACTTTGAAAGAAAGCTTTTAAAAAATGACGATTCTTATGAACCGAAGCTAGCTAAAACAGACAATTGGGAGGAAGGAGAATGGGTGAAATTTTGTAAAGAAAAAAAATAAACTTACTTTAGGTGCAGAAAACACGAACTCGGACTTTATTTTTCTCCTACGGCCTTTTTTTTTCTTTTCTTATCACTATCATAGCCTGTTTTACAACTAGGAACGAAGTATTTATTTGAAATATCTGAATTATGCAGTTTTAAGAACTTACAAAGAAATTAAATTGCTTAAAATAAAAAATTTTAAATGTATTCCAGCAAAATTCTATTGAAAACAACAGTATATCCACGCCGAGGTAGGGAGGAATGACAAGTGGCGCCCTCAATATTTACCAAAAATTTAGATCACAGTTTCGTAGCTTTCTCCCGTTGGACCTTCAACTCCTATTAATATTACTCCGTGATCATAACTTTTGAAGTCGGCACAAAATTAAATAAAATTTAATTAGTTTTTAAAGGTTTGTTTTTAGATCGGTAGCAACAAATGCTGTTGTCTCGAATGATTCATTTTCATGTTTCCTTTATTATTTTATCACTGTATACAATTAATCCATTAGTAGCATCTACATCGAACAGTGAACATTCTTCACAATGCTGTATTTATGTTTCTATGAAGTTAGAGTTTCCTTTAAAAATTTGGTATAACTTCGATAACTATCATCCTTGGTGGCTTTTGGATTTCGTGATCAAAATGTAATGCAAAAATATACATGCAAGATGTATATTTTCATAATATATACTGTACGAAGTATTAAAACAGGAATAAACTACTACGTCAGAAACGCCAAAGAAAAATTATTGAGGTGCATACAGCTGTTTCGGTAACCTAAAGTCTTCAGTGCAAAAAGAATTCTGAATCTGGAGAAGTGCTCTTATATATAGGAGAGGGACCGGATTTAGTTCAACCAATAGGATTACAGAAAAGGTGGGGAGTGTGGCCAATTGGAATTAAGGTATGTGTAGCTGTGTAAACAGTAGAAAAATTAAAGAAATGTGGACTGAATGTAAAATTTCCAACAATCAGACAAATAGGAAACAGCGAAATCACAATTTACAAGGTTTTTAAAATTTTTATAAATATGAAAAGCTTCAAAGAAATAGAGTTCATGAATGGATTTAGGTCTGCAAATTATTTTAGCTGAATTAAATTTAAAATTATGATTTTCCCCCCAGCAATGTTTAGAAATAGCCGATTTTTTGGTTTCTTGTTTGCGGACGTAATTCATATGTTCTTTTAGACGAAATTTAAGACTGCGTTTAGTTTGGCCAATATATGATAAACCACACTGACAGGAAATACTATAAATGCCCCAAGAATTATGCATATCAATAGGATCTTTTAACTGAGAAAAGGTGAGTTTATTGGAAAGCGAAAATATTATTTTAAAATCATATTGTTTGAGAATTTTAGCTATGGTTTGACTGGTTTTAGAAAAATAGGGTAAAACAATACTGATATTAGATGTGACTGATTTAGTAGACGAAATACGAGGGAGTTGTAATTTTTGGATAGCTTTGTCTATAATGGAAGGGTCATAACCTCTGTCAATTGCGATGGCTTTCAGGTATTTAATTTCAGATTTCAATAAAATAGGATTTGAACAAATATTAAGGGCATGGTTTACAAAAGTATAGAAAGCAGCCATTTTTTGGTTAGGTGGGTGACATGAACGCGCATGGGGAGGAAGGGAGACTGCAAAATTTTTATGATAGACAGTGGTTGAAAATCCATTTACAGTGCGAGAGACGAGGGTCAACCACTGTCTATCGTAAAAATATACTCTAAAAAAATATTTTTACTTTAATCGAAAAAAAAAAAAAAAAACCTTTCTCAAATCATCGTTAAATCACCCGATGTGGCAATCCAATTAACGCCAAGTGTGTAAAAAGGTCTCTGTAGCATATACAGTGCTGTCAAGTTTTGCTTTCCCCGAGTATAGTCAAGTTATTTTTCAGTTTATTTTTCTCAAATGCTGCATTTTTAAGTTGTCACTTTTCTTGCCTTTATCGGATATCAGCTAAAAACTATTGAATGAACATACGTTAAGTTAAAAAGTCTTTAGAAATGTAAGAAACGGATACGCTGTATTCGTAGGCAAAAATTCTGTTAGGCATATTGAACTTTACAGTGAATACGTGTCACCCACTGCGCTGGAAATTGCGCAGCGTAAAATTCAAACAAAGAGCAAAATATTCATTGCAGCTGACGGACAGAAGTTTCAACATCGATACATACATACTGCTTTTGCCAGTGTAGCAGCATGCGTTCAGCAGTTAGAGTGAGCCCAAGTAACACGGAATGGTTGGGAAACGGTTGGCCCTACGATTCCTTCTTCGTTGGCCAACGGTTGTTTTTGGCCGTCGGCCCTCGGTTGAGCCAACCGTTGGGTGACAGTTGGCCTAACTATGGAACGGTTGGTTCCTGGTTGGCGAACTGTTGGCCCATTGTTGGTGAACACATTGTAGGCTAACTGTTATATTTTGCAGTTGAAAAAAGAGCATTTTAGGACTGTTGGGCCAACAATACTATTTGCTGTTGGCCCACTGTTATTTTGAGCCCTTTCCCCAACGATAACCATTCCCCAACGAACTAACAATAAATCGCAGTTGGGCCAACAGTCTGTGTTACTTGGGAGAACAGACTTTTGTAAGTATCCTGTAATTTGTTTATATCTTAATGAAATCATAATGAAACCTATTTCAGGCCAAGATCATTACGACAACAAAAAAAGTATTAAAATTAAATAATCTCTTACGAAGTTATAAGCTAACAAATCTCAACAACAATAACAATGATAAACATAGCATAAATGTCACTCGCTACGCTACAACATATGCAATGTCGTTCAAGTGTGGACAAAATAGGAAATTGTGAACAAACAAATGCCTCAAACAAATTTAAGAGTTCTGTTTTTAGCATTAATGTCTAAACTAGCTTTTCGTACTAAATCGATGATACTCTGCAATTTTATAATTCGCTTTTTTTCCCTGTCTTGAACCATTTCGGAGATAGGAACGCTAACTCCACTGTTTTCCATCAGGTGGCGCTGTAGGTGGTTGAATCGCGTAGCACAAGTCCACTTTACTATATCTACATACCACTTTTATGACTATAGCTGCAGCTGTTCAACAGTTAAAAGAGTTGGGACTGACTTTTTGGGGCACCCTGTATTTTCTTTTGATCGTAAAGATATTACAATGGGACCTATTTCAGACCAAGACCTTTACAATAAAACAAAAAGTTTCAAAATCGGATCATCCGTTCAGAAGTTATGAGCTAACAAACAAAAACGAAAAACATACGCTTTGAATTGAGAACCTTCTCCTTTTTGAAGGTTAATTAGAGCGTCTCTTACGAAGTTATAAGCTTACAAGTCGATAAGCTTGCAACAACAACACATAGCTCAAATTAAGAACACCCTCCTTTCTGAAGTTGGTTGAAAACGACTTTGCGCTAATCGATGTGACCGCTTACAGTAACAGTACTTTGAACCACAGAGTATACCTGTCATCCGCTACACTGCAAAGTGTGCAATGTAGTTCAAGTGTGCACAGTGTAGGAAATTGCGGACAAACAACTGCACGTTTTAAGCGTTCTATTTTTAGCAATAATGTCTAAAAACTGTCTTTTCGTAGTAAATCGATGATGCTCTACAACTTCGTAATTAACTTTTCTCCCATCTTGAACCGTTTTTGAGATAGGAGCGCTAATTCCGCTGTTTTTCTCCAGATGGCGTTTTATTTTCTTTAGATTGTAAAGATATTACAATGGGACCTACTTCAGACCAAGATCTTTACAACAAAACAAAAAGTATCAAGTAACCATATTTTGAACTATATAGCGTATATCTCACCAGCTACGTTACGTGTGCAATGTAGCTCAAGTGTTCATAGTGTAAGGAATTGCGAACAAACAAATGCACGTTTTTAGCATTGTATTTTTAGCATCAATGTCTAAATAATCTTTTCGTACTAAATCGATGATGCTCTGCAATTTTATAATTCACTTTTTCCCCTGTCTTTAACCGTTTCCGAGATAGGAACGCTAGCATGAATGTCTAAACTATCTTTTTGTACTAAATCGATGATACTCTTCAACTTTTTAATTCACTTTTTTCTCTAGAACCGAGATAGGAACACTAACTCCGCTATTTTCCACCAGGTGGTGCTCCAAGCGGTTTAACCTTGTACTGCATGGCCATTTTGCTATACTTACATACCATTTTTATCACTATAGCTGTAGCCGTTTAGCAGTTAAAAGAGTTGGGACTGATTTTTTTGGGCACCCTGTATTTTCTTTAGATCGTAAAGATATTACAATGGGACGGCCTATTTCAGACCAAGACCTTTTCAACAAAACAAAAAGTATCAAAATCGGAGCATCCGTTCAGAAGTTATGAGCTAACAAACATAAAAAAAAAACATACGGTTTGAATTGAGAACCTTCCTTCCTTTTTGAAGTCGGTTAAAAATCTCCAAATCAGCAGACGTAAATAACATGTTATGTATATAAAATTTCAGCTATATTACAATGTCAAGAGAAGTGGATTAAAATTCGAAAAGAATACATATACTATACACTTTAACTACATACATTCAGATTTTATTAGTTGAAATAAGATAGTCTACTACTTAAATTAACTAGTTGGCATAGGTGGACTCCGAGCAGTTCCCCATCACGTATTTGTTTCCACACATTTTAATTATTGTTAAAAACTATCAAAGCAAAATTGACATATTGCATCTCGGCAAGAAAAAGGACACAACTTAAAAATGCAATATTTGAGAAGAATCAACTTATAGGTGGTATAAAGAAAAAACTTGGCTACAGGGCCGGCTCGACCATATAGGCAAACTAGGCGATGGCCTAGGGCGCTCAAATCTAGAGGGCGGCACAATTCAGACAAGATCTATTTTATTTATTACTATCTAACGGCACTTTAAAATAGATAAAATGTAGTCTTGGAAACACAGCACTCATGTTGTGTGAAAATTTTAAACAATTACAATATTTGTCTAGAAAGGACTAAAAGGTACAAGTCTGCTGCTCTGACTTGGAAACATTTACTGAGTTTTTCTTGGTGTGTTTTCAATTGGATGTGTAAAAATGAAGTAAATGGATAATCCTCGAATTGACTTTTCAGGGCATCAAAGTCAATCTAATTTATCTAATGAGAAGCGCTAGAGTCACAAACAACTGGCATGATTTTACCATAATTAACGATCTATTTATTTCAAAAACTTACAACATCGAATTGAGTTTTGAAAACAGTCAGTCATTAAATCTGTCCATCTAATTGTTAACATCTTTACATTATATCTAAAAGTCACGGAGTCATTATTTAATGGGGCTGTACGTTATTGGAACTATAAAGTTTTGACTTTCCATTCAAGGGTCTAAATTGTACATCATGTTTTTTACAATTTTGAACTGACATAAAAAGAAAAAATAATAATAAGATTTGAAGGAAGCTAGCTGTAACTAGAAAGAAGTTTTAGCTCTAGGTGACTTTGTAGGGGCTATGTGTGGGGGGCTTTTTTGGAATTTTACAAAGTGATTCTGTTATAGTTTCTTTTTCTAGTAGCTCAACTTGGTAATAAAATGTGAAATTTCGTTTTCAGTACAGTTGATACTTGAGACTAGCTGTTAACAGACAAAAAAAAAAAAAAAAAAAAAAAAAAAATTGGAGTACAATTTTGTAAGAGAAAATTAGAGAAATATCATTAGCAAAGCAAATTAGGCTCATTTGAAAAGTTATTTTCGTCCGAATCCTAAAGAAACACTATCAGGATAATAATTTGAAAAAACAAAAGATTTTTCCAACTGAATCTGAATAAGCAAAAATCTTGCTTCATCTTCCAAAATAATTAGTAAGTAAACAATAGTTTGATATGAAAGAAATAAAGATTGAGGCTTTGATAAACAGAACATGGAAAATGCTTCCGGTTTCACTTTGAGTTTATGTATCCTTGCAATGTGAGAAAATTCTATGGGTAATCTGCAGCGAATAGACGACATGACTCTCTGACATCATTCAAAGTCCTGACGATTTTCTTGTATTTAACCTGTAGGAGTCTTCTTTTAACCCACAAACAGTGGAATGTAGCCTATCATAGCACAGCTTTTTCCCACAAACATTGAAAGCTCCGCCTCGTTCTAGTTGTCCATTCTCGACGAACACAAGCCAGATCATGTATGAAAGATGTTAATTTCCTATTAGAAAATAAGTGAAGAAAGTTTTCGTCAGTACATAACAAAAGACGCCAATGGTGAAAATGTGACCCAAACTGAAACTCCACTACTAATGCACTACTAAAAACAAAATTTTTTTCTTGGAAACTGTAAAAGTGATTTCGGATTTGATGAACAGGAGGCATTTTCAGAAGAAATTAATATTGCGGTATCATTCCCATTTGAGTCAGAGCCAGCCCGATTACGAAAATTGAAAAAGAAGTTTAATTATGCAATCAGCTGATACATCAAAGTGAGGCTAAACATCATTTTAAGATAAATTTTTATATTTCTTTTCTTGATACAGCAAGAAATTCGAATGATGAGAAGTTCAAACAGACCAAAAAGATAAATCGTGTTTTCTGATGCCTTTCTAACGATTGTGAGTCGTAAAAAAAAAAAAAAAAAAAAAAAAAAAACTTTCAAAGTGATTTTGAAATTATGTAGGAGATTATCTGACTCAAGGAGACTCTAAGGATGTTGATGAAAGTACACTACATGAAGTTTTGAATAATTTTTGTGAAAACGAACTAGTACATTGTGTATTGAATTTAGTAACAGCAATAAAATTGTTGCTGACACTTCCTGTGTCTGTGGCCAGTGGAGAACTCAGCTTTATATAATTGAAATTAATAAAAACTTACTAGCGTTCTATAGTGACGTGAGAACGATTTGTAGGACTATCACCATTATCAACAGCTCAAGATGAAGCTAAAACAATTCATTTGAAGGATATTGTTTCTACTACCGCTAAAAGTAGCGCCGAAAAAACAGTAATATGCAATATGTAATAAAAATAATTAGTTGATTATTTATTACAGTATTTGTATGTGTATAATTGTCTGCATGTGTTACATTTTTTAAAAATTTGTTTTAATGGGGAGCCACCAGAGCCTGAGTAAGGGGGAAGCACACATTATTTATACTTACACCGTTATTTTTTAACAAATACTTTCCTCCTATAATAAACAGAAAATTCTCATTAAAAATTATTTTAAAAGAATTCTGGTGCCTAATAACGGTGAGTAAATTGGATTGTTTTACACCGTTCATATTTTATAAAAAATATTTCCTCGTCAAAGCGTGGAATTTCTATGACATGAAGTAAAAAGTAATTGTAAAAATATTCCGGTGAGAGCGGAGATAATGTGTGCTTCCCCCTTAATCAGGCTCTGGCCGCCACGAAAATTTTTCGCCTAGGGCGCCAAATTTGCTCGGGCTGGCCCTGCTTGGCTATAATAAAACTAACATGAATGCCTCTCAGGTGGATGAATTGAGAGTTATAGATGCGACATTTTCAGCACTCATTGGGGGGCATTTTATATGCATTTTTCAAATTTAAACCCAAATTTCCCGTTTTAGGTTGATTTCTTTTGAAATCGAAATATTCTAATCACTTCATTTACCTCTCTCTCTCTATATATATATATATATAGAGAGAGAGAGAGATATTATATATATATATTATATATATAGAGAGTATTATATATATATAGAGATATTATATATATATATATATATATATATAATAGAAATCTTATCATCATGGTAACTCCCGAAATAATACTCCAAATCGAACCAAATTTGCGCAGCGAATTTATCTTATAAATATCTTGGATAAGTTCGTTAACCAAGTTGCTCCACAATTTTGTTTTCA
>OZ005661.1:221912704-221933704 GCA_963930645.1 Salticus scenicus
ATTTTCGATGTATGCATAGACCATATAAGCAGAGCCTCCTTAAGTAGATGCCTAGCGAGTCGCTCGGAAACTTGGCAACAGTACAAGAAGAACATAGCCAGTAGATGACGCTTGATACCGTGTCGTAAAGTTCTGTTTATTTCCCGCGATTCAATTGAGTTCTTCATGGTTTATGTTTTATTAATTTAACAAATGTGAGAGGTTTTTTTTTTTTTTTTTTTTTAATATAATATGGTGTATTGCGTCATTCCATTTTGTAAATCGGAGAGTCGCCGTAAAAATATAAGTTTTCACGGTTTCATATTTCAAGACAAGGTATGTAAACTGCATAAGTAATTAATGCAAAATTACCAACCCTCCGGATTTTTGAATATCAATAATATTTTTCACAAAAAACATTATTTTTATTTATTATCGTAAATTCTGTGATTAAGACGAAGATAAATTTAAAAGAAATTATGATATAAAAATTCGAAGGGTTGACACCTCTGTTAGTAAGTTAGATTTAACAAATAAAATAGTTATGCTTATTACAAAATGAAATGAAATTTTTATTTATTGATGTAGGAATACAGAAAAATAACTTGTTCTTAGTTACTTTGAAGTAACTCTATATTGTAGTATTTTATAGTTTTATTCATAATAAATTACATTAGTATCTTATAAATAAAACTATAAAATACTCCAATATAGGAACAAGATTGATTTATATTTTTTTAATACCACTGTTGTTTAAAGACTTGTGTAAATGCGTATAAAAATTTGATTATTTCAGTTAAATCGAAACAAAAGTGTTGGGAATCTTGAAAAGAAAAAATAGAAAATTTTTATTTCTACTTTTGTTCTTTTTAAAAATATTAAGTTTTAAGATTCATAACATTGCTTTTATTAACCTTTTACCACACAAATGGAATATGGAATTAAAAATTCATGTAAAAATTAAATATCATGATTACTGATTTGAAAAATTATCAGATATAACAGAAAGATGACTTGATTTTTTGAAATAGAAATTCTCCACATCCATACTCTCACATATACACACACACACACACATATACTGGCTAATTGCCAAAAACTACTTTTTTTGGACTCGTGAGACCTTAAAACTTCAGGGGAAAACTCGATATCGAATTTTTGGACCGAACACAATACTTTCATTACCTACGGTAGTAGGGTAATGGAAGTAAAAATATTTCAAGGATGTTATTAATTTGTCCTTAAATTTGCCAATCTTTATCAAATTTTTCAAATTGAAACCTAAAACGAGTTTTAAAATACAATTGTGAATTTCCTGAATTTGTTTGTTTTTAAGTTATTCTGATAATTCTGATAATAAATATGCATATAAATCAATCACTAAAAACTAAAAAAAATTTTTTTTTTTTTTTTTTTTTTTTTGTATTCAGAGAACCTCAAAACGTGACTTTATTCAAAAACCTGAGTTGAAAATAGAACTTCAAAAAAATACTTTGTTTACATTATAGGTTCGAAAAATTAATTTTCCTTCTTCAACAGTATTCGTCGACATAAAAAAGTGTAGCAAAGCACTTCCGTCAATTACATTCTACAGAAAAAACACAAAATGAAATACACTTTCAGCATTTTCCAAGTATATCCGAGATAGACAAACCGACGCGCACCGACCAACCGCTAAAAACATTTTTCGTTTCAGGAGACCTCAAAACATGTAAACATAACACAACTTTATTTCGAAAATATTTATCAGTTTCGAAAACATACCCTCTCAAAACTGGTGGAGCTAATAAAATCTTGAAAAAAAAAAAAAAAAAAACTTTTCGTGTGAGAGAAAACTTATACTCAAGAAATCCTTAATTTTAAAAATTTAAATCTTAATGATTATTTATTTATTTTTTGTGACGGACTAGACAACAGATTGTTTTCTTCTCCAATTTTTATTACTGAATGTTAACTTATCTCGTTAATGTGCTGGGCTGGTCTATTTTTCTTATAAATAATATAAAATTCTCGATTTAAGAAAAATAATTCACACCTAATAAGGTAAAAATGTAACGTAAAGGACATGACCAAAAAAAGAAAAAAAAGACATGATTTTAATAATTTATCATTATAAATTATTCATTCTAAACTGAACTCATTTTAAGTTCAGAGATATTAATTTATATAAACAAAACTTTCATCTGATATCTAAATTTAAAAAAAATTTGAAATTTTTATTGAATAAATATATAAAAAATAATTTAATCGCGTGATAGACATGCCATGTTTTTGCTTATTTAATTTTAAATTTCGTTTTTTAATTAATAATATATTTAAAAAAAAAAAAAAAAAAGGTGTTATTTATTTGATACGTTGTAATTCAATTAGTTGAAAAGCTAAAATAGGTCTTGTCCACTTTCGAAGAAAATTAAACCCTATACTTTTTTAAATATAAATATTTGAATATTTTTTTGAAAATATTTACGATAAAGCACTTTCACATCATTTTTTCAAATTAAAAGAAAAAAAAAAATACAATTTTGGACTTTAAATTGAAATTAATAGCTAGATTTTATATGAAAATATAACTTATCTATGAAACAGAAGAAAATTGTTGCTCTGCGTAGGTGCTGTCACCTAGCGTTAGTTTTGTTTTTTAAATGTTGCCTAATTTAACATTGGGATTCGAAGCGCGTGGAAGGCATCTACTTAAGGAGACTCTGATATAAGAGTCTCAACAAAGTTTATAAATGAATTTTATCTGACATGATATTTCCAATCGCTTTTTCTCACCAAAAAATCCCTAACTACAAACTTTCATCAAAATTGCTATGTCCAATTTGGTGTAAACCATGTTTCTGCCATACGTTGCAATTGGCCTTTAAAGGTTTAACAGCGAACGCGAAAGTTTCTGAAGATGAAAATATTTCCAATCATTTATGTACCCCTAAACTTTCATCCAAAATCTGTATATCGATTTCCGAGTAAACCCAATTTCGGCCATATGTTAAAATTGGCCGATAAATGGTTAACTGAGAACGCAAATTTTTCTGAAGATGAGGGTAAATCCAATCGTTTTAGCACCTCCCCTAAAAAACTTAATCCCGAACTTTCAACAAAATCGCTATATCCATTTCCGAGTAAACCCGATTTCTGCTGTGTTTTGCAATTGACCTATAAAGGGTTAACTGTGAACGCGAATTTATCTGAAGATGAGATCCAATCGATTTTCTCATAAAAAATACCTAGTTCCAAACTTTCATCAAAATCGCCTTCTCCATTTCCGTGTAAACCCATTTTCTGCCATACGTTGCAATTGGCCTTTAAAGGTTTAACTGTGAACACGAATTTTTCTGACAATGAGGACAATTCCAATCATTTAAGCACTTAATTCCAAACTTTCACCAAAATCCCTATAACCATTTCCGAGTAAACCCAATTTCTGCCATTTGTTGCCATTGGCCAATAAAGGGTTAACAGTGAACGCAATTTTTTCTGAAGATGAGGGTTAATCCAAGCACCCCGAAAAACTCTTAACTACAAACTTTTTTCAAAATCGCTATATATCCATTTCCGAGTAAACCCAATTTCTGCTATATAATACAATTGGCCGATAAAGGGTTAACAGCGAACACGAATATTTCTGCCTTGCGAAATTTTCAAAATCGCATGTTTATAGTTAATGATGTTCATCCCGGCATCAAAACTGATATTTAAGAGCTGTTCTTACATCTTTACAATAAAAATACTTCTTTTCATGCACGTTTAAGTGAAATTTTCCCCATTCTCCCAGGTTAAGAAAATCGTAAATTTCCAATAACTTCTGAAATTTTCTAAGTAGAATGTTGAAAATAAATAGGGTTCTTGCCAGTGTCATAAATAATATTTTAAAACTGGTCTGACCTCGCTGCGATCATTTGTTCGTGAGATATCGTGTAAACAGACTAACAAACTAATGGACTAACAAACTAACAGACACCATACATATTTTGTCATTTTCGGATTCCTCACAACTAAAAACGTATAAAAAATTAAAAAAAACCAAGGTCGAAAATTTTCACGATTACCTAAGTTCCCCATACCTATAGTATGATGGGGAACTAAAACTAGTTGGCATAGGTGGACTCTCCCCCATCAGTTCCCCATCATATTTATGTTCTCATAAATTTCTAGTGAGAGACATGTTATAACAGGTCTGTTCAACCTGAAACGTTTGGCGGGCCGCATTGAAAATTTATTTTACTCAGTCGAGCCGCACTAGAAATTTATTCTATTCAGGCAGTGTTGGGCATAATTGATTAAAAAGCAATTGAATTACAATTAAATTACAATTATAATTATTTTACTGTCAATCGATTAACAAGTAATTGATTACAAATAAATTGAATTATTACAAATAAATTGAATAAGTAATTCAATTTATTTGTAATCAATGACTTGTTAATTGATTGACAGTAAAATAATTATAATTGTAATTTCATTACTTTTTAGTTCCCCATCATACTATAGGTATGGGGAACTTAGGTAATCGTGAAAAATTTCGACCTCAGTTTTTTGACTTTTTATACGTTTTCAGGTGTGAGGAATCCGAAAATGACAAAATTTGTATGGTGTCTGTCTGTAGGGTGTCTGTTAGTGTGTTAGTCCGTTAACACGATATCTCACGAACAAATGATCGCAGAGAGGTCAGATCAGTTTTAAAATATTACTTTCGATACTGGCAAGAACCCTATTCATTTGCAACATTCGAATTAAAAATCTTCGTAAGTTATGAGAAATTTACGATTTTCTTAACATGGGAGAATAGGACAAAATTTCACTTAAACGTGCATTAAATGGAAACTTTTTACTGTAAAAATGTCAGACCTGTTTTAAAATATCAGTTTTAATGCCGAAATGAACATCAGTAACTATAAATATGCTACTTTGAAAATTTCGCAAGTTATTAGAAATTTACGAATTTCTTAACATGGCAGTATAGGGCAAAATTTCATATAAACGTTAATTTTGAGAGATATTTTCATCGTAAAGATGTCAGACTACTTTTGAAATATTATTTAGGACACTGGCATGAATATTAATGACTATGAATTTTCTAATATAAAAATTTCGTAAGTTATTGGAAAATTACGAATTTCTTAACATGGCAGAATAGAACAAAATTTCACATAAACGTCAATCTTGAGGGATATTTTCATCGTAAAGATGTCAAACCACTTTTTAAATATTATTTTGGATACTGGCATGAATATCATAGACTATGATTTTTCCAATTTAAAAAGTTCGTAAGTTATTTGGAATTTACGATTTACTTTAACATATCACAATAAGGCAAAATTGAGCATAAACTTCCATTTTGAGGATCATAAATACATTAGACAACTTCAAAATTACATTTATGATGTTTGTTTGAACATGATTGAATACAAATATTCTAATAGGAAAATTTCGGAAATTATTCGTAATTTACAATTTTATCAACATAGTGAAATTGTAAATTTTTCATATAAATAGGAATTTTGAGGATTATTGCACTGGAAATAGTAGCATGAAAACTAAACAACAGAATTGACCCTGATAAAATAAATTAATAGATTAGAATAAGATAAATATATCGAAGTGAATGGTGGATAGACTATTAGGCCTAGGCGGGGATTTCATTCTGTCACTGTATCAAGCTTTGGTCAAATTCATTTCTTTTAACATGATTATAATATGTCTCGCACTAGAATTTATGAGAACATATATATGATGGGGAACTGAGCAGAGTCCACCTATGCAGGGGCGGACTGGCTCAATCTGGCCCACCCGGCTATAAGATATTTTGGCCCACTCACTCCAAGAGAGGCTCTCCTCCTCCAATATGCCTCAGAGTAAGGTTCCAAAAATCCAAACAATAATTACCATGTTTTTATTAACTTCGATTCTTGTTTGTTTGTTTGCTTGTTTGTCTGTTTGTCAGGAACAAATCTTGCAATCCATTTTTAACTAACTTTCCGACTAGCTAGATATTTGAAACTTTCAGGACAGCTCAGAATACGGTGACAATACATTTTGTTAATACTTTTAGTCAACTGCTTCAGGTTCCGCTGCCTTCGGCAGCGTTTATATGATTCAACAGAAAATTTATTTAACTAACTTCCCGACTAGCTAGACATTTGAAACTTTGAGAATAGTTCAGAATAAGGTTTAAATGCATTTTTTTAATACCTTTAGCCAACTGTTTCGGGTTCCCGCTGCCGTTAACAGTACAAAGATTGTAATCGATTTTTCACTAACTTTTCGACTAGCTAGACATTTGAAACTTTCAAGATAGCTCTGAATAAAGTGGCAATACATTTTTTTGATACTTTTAGTCAACTTTTTCAAGTCCCCACTGCCTTCGGCAGCGTTTATATGATTCGACAGAAAATTTATTTAACTACTATCCCGACTAGCTAGAAATTTGAAACTTTCAGAATAGTTCAGAACACGGTGAAAATGCATTTTTTAAATATGTTTAACCAACTGCTTCGGAATCCTGCTGCCTTCGGCAGCGTAACCAGTACAAACCTTGCAATCGATTTTTCACTAACTTCCCGACAAGCTAGACATTTGAAACTTTCAAGACAGCTCAGAACACGGTGACAATACATTTTTTTTAATACTTTTAGTCAACTGTTTCTGGTCCCTACTGTATTCGGAAACTTTTATATGATTCAACAGAAAATTCATTTAACTAACTTCCCGACTAGCTAGACATTTGAAACTTTGAGATTAGTTTAGAATAAGGTTAAAATGCATTTTTTTTAATACCTTTAGCCAACTGTTTCGGGTTCCGCTGCCGTTAACAGTACAAAGGTTGCAATCGATTTTTCCCTAACTTTCCGACTAGCTAGACATTTGAAACTTTCAGGATAGCTCAAAACACGGTGACAATACATTTTTTTAATACTTTTAGTCAACAGTTTCAGGTCCCCACTGCCTTCGGCAGCGTTTATATGATTGAACAGAAAATTTATTTAACTAACTTCCCGACTAGCTAGACATTTGAAACTTTCAGAATAGTTAAGAACACGGTGAAAATGCATTTTTTAAATATTTTTAACCAACTGCTCCAGGTTCCTGCTGCCTTCGGCAGCGTTACCAGTACAAAGCTTGTAATCGATTTTTCACTAACTTCTCTACCAGCTAGACATTTGAAACTTTCAGGATAGCTCAGAATACAGTGAAAATACATTTTTTTGATACTTTTAGTCAATTGTTTCAGGTCCCCACTGCCTTCGGCAGCGTTTATATGATTCAGCAGAAAATTTATTTAACTAATATCCCGACTAGCTAGTCATTTGAAACTTTCAGAATAGTTCAGAACACGGGGAAAATGCATTTTTTAAATATGTTTAACCAACTGCTTCGGAATCCCGCTGCCTTCGGCAGCGTTACCAGTACAAAGCTTGCAATCGATTTTTCACTAACTTCCCGACTAGCTAGACATTTGAAACTTTCAGGACAGCTCAGAACACGGTGACAATACATTTTTTTAATACATTTAGTCACCTGTTTCTGGTCCCTACTGTTTTCGGAAGCGTTTATATGATTCAACAGAAAATTCATTTAACTAACTTCCCGACTAGCAAGACGTTTGAAACTTTCAGAATAGTTCCGAATACGGTGAAATTGCATTCTACCATGCTTTTATTAACTTTGATTCTTGTTTGTTTGTTTGTTTGTGCGTTTGTCAGGGACAAATCTTGCAATCGATCTTTAACTAACTTTCCGACTAGCTAGATATTTGAAACTTTCAGGACAGCTCAGAACACGGTGACAATACATTTTTTTAATACTTTTAGTCAACTGCTTCAGGTTCCGCAGCCTTCGGCAGCGTTTATATGATTAGACAGAAAATTTATTTAACTAACTTCCCGACTAGCTAGACATTTGAAACTTTGAGAATAGTTGAGAATAAGGTTAAAATGCATTTTCTTAATACCTTTAGCCAACTGTTTCGGGTTACCGCTGATTTCGGCAGCGGTAACAGTACAAGGGTTGCAATCGATTTTTCCCTAACTTTCCGACTAGCTAGACATTTGAAACTTTCAGGATAGCTCAAAACACGGTGACAATGCATTTTTAAATACATTTAGTCAACTGTTTCAGGTCCCCACTGCCTTCGGCAGCGTTTATATGATTTAACAGAAAATTTATTTAACTAACTTCCCGACTAGCTAGACATTTGAAACTTTCAGAATAGTTCAGAACACGGTGAAAATGCATTTTTTAAATATTTTTAACCAACTGCTCCGGGTTCCTGCTGCCTTCGGGCAGCGTTACCAGTACAAAGCTTCCAATCGATTTTTCACTAACTTCCCGTCTAGCTAGACATTTGAAATTTTCAAGACAGCTCAGAACACGGTGACAATACATTTTTTTTAATACTTTTAGTCAACTGTTTCTGGTCCCTACTGTATTCGGAAACTTTTATATGATTCAACAGAAAATTCATTTAACTAACTTCCCGACTAGCTAGACATTTGAAACTTTCAGAATAGTTCAGAATACGGTGAAAGTGCATTCTACCATGCTTTTATTAACTTCGATTCTTGTTTGTTTGTTTGTTTGTGTGTTTGTCAGGGACAAATCTTGCAAACGATTTTTAACTAACTTCCCGACTTGCTAGATATTTGAAACTTTCAGGACAGCTCAGAACACGGTGACAATACATTTTTTTAATACTTTTAGTCAACTGCTTCAGGTTCCGCAGCCTTCGGCAGCCTTTATATGATTCGACAGAAAATTTATTTAACTAACTTCCCGACTAGCTAGACATTTGAAACTTTGAGAATTGTTCATAATAAGGTTAAAATGCATTTTTTTAATACCTTTAGCCAACTGTTTCGGGTTCCCGCTGCCGTCGGCAGCGGTAACAGTAGAAAGGTTGCAATCGATTTTTCCCTAACTTTCCGACTAGCTAGACATTTGAAACTTTCAGGATAGCTCAAAACACGGTGACAATGCATATTTTAATACTTTTAGTCAACTGTTTCAGGTCCCCACTGCCTTCGGCAGCGTTTATATGATTCTACAGAAAATTTATTTAACTAACTTCCCGACTAGCTAGACATTTGAAATTTTCAGAATAGTTCAGAACACGGTGAAAATGCATTTTTTAAATATTTTTAACCAACTGCTCCGGGTTCTTGCAGCCTTCGGGCAGCGTTACCAGTACAAAGATTGTAATCGATTTTTCACTAACTTTTCGACTAGCTAGACATTTGAAACTTACAAGATAGCTCTGAATAAAGTGGCAATACATTTTTTTGATACTTTTAGTCAACTGTTTCAAGTCCCCACTGCCTTCGGCAGCGTTTATATGATTCAACAGAAAATTTATTTAACTAATATCCCGACTAGCTAGAAATTTGAAACTTTCAGAATAGTTCAGAACACGGTGAAAATGCATTTTTTAAATATGTTTAACCAACTGCTTCGGAATCCTGCTGCCTTCGGCAGCGTTACCAGTACAAAGCTTGCAATCGATTTTTCACTAACTTCCCGACTAGCTAGACATTTGAAACTTTCAAGACAGCTCAGAACACGGTGACAATACGTTTTTTTAATACTTTTTGTCAACTGTTTCTGGTCCCTACTGTATTCGGAAACTTTTATATGATTCAACAGAAAATTCATTTAACTAACTTCCCGACTAGCTAGACATTTGAAACTTTCAGAATAGTTCAGAATACGGTGGAAATGCATTTTTAAATATTTTTAACCAATTGCTTCGGGACCCTGCTGACTTCGGCAGCGTTACCAGTAGAAAGCTATTGTAATCAATTTTAACTAACTTCCCGGCTAGATAGCCATTTGAAACTTTTATAATAGCTCAAAACACGAGAGTAATGAATTCTTTTAACACTTTTATCCAATTGCTCCGTGTTTCCGCTGCCTTCGGTAGCGTTTATATGATTCAACAGAAAATTTAAAAACATGGTATATAAAAAGATCTTTTTATCTTGTAATTTTTTTAATTAAGTCCCGATTACAATAAGTTCAAAAGCAATATGTTCAAATGTCAAATACAAAATGTTTCAAAAACAGAGCACTGTTTAATATTGACACTAGAACATTTCTGTTAATATGATACATTTCCTAAACTTTTCTGAAAAGATATTTTCAATACAGTAGAAGATCTTTATAACGCAATTCTATATAATGCAATTCTCTATATAACGCAAAATTTCTTGGATATAAACAATAAATTTTGCAGTTAAGAAATACTTCCTAAAAAACTGTTACTTTGTTGAGAAGTAAGTGTGATACATTTGTTTTTCTTTATCTGCTTAATTCAGAGATTTTTAATGAAAAAATTGCTATCATTAATTTTTTTTTTTTAAGTGAGCAGTATAATGAATGATTTTGTACAGGCATATATGGACTATCTTTATAAAGTAAATTTTAGAATGCAAGTTATTATCCACCTAATTTTTTGTTCCAAGAAATGTAACTTTAAAATGTCCTACTCTGTTTTGATATGTTTCAGACATATTTGGCCATGTTTACAAGGTAAGTTTGACGATGTGTGAAATGTGATCTATATAATGCAAAATTCTATATAACGCAAAGCCTTGTGTTTTTAACTTTGCGTTATAAAGATCTTCTACTGTACTAAGTTTGAGCTCTACAATACCAAGATTGCATAACTATGCAAATGATGTTCAATGGCGAAAGTTTCATTTTGTCCATTTTTAAATAAGATTTGCGTGTTTTATAATATACGAACAATATTCTGAAGTTTCGGAAAAGAAGTTAACTATTTGAAGATAAAATGCTGCAAATGATGATGTTGAATGAATTTAAGTTACTTTGCAAATAATTATAAATCGCTAATCTAAAATATGAATATACATTTTTTATGTTACAGAGTAAATATACTATCAGAGACACATACTATAATTATGCTAAAATGTAAAGTAATGTGCCTTTTGTGCTTAGTTTAATTTTGTTAGATTATGGTGATCTCTGTGAAACCCTGTGATATTTATTGCAAACTTTGTATTTTAATCTTCCAAATCACAAGCTCGTTGAAAAGATCTTTTCAAAACGTACATTTAAAAAAATATATTTTGTCTTACCGTATAATGTTTCAGCTATATATCTGGTTAAACATACTGCAAATAGTCCTCACCCTTTCCTCTATATTTTGGAATCACTTTAAAGCATATTTAATGAAACTAAAAGAGAAGATTTTATAAAATTGGCGTGTGGGAGTATAGGTTGTATATAGGGGGCTAACTCTGAAATTTCAAATAATAGGGTTTGATAGCTCTTTGAAAGGTCTACTAAATACATTCATTTAAAAAATATGCTATGATATTTTTTAAATAATTTATAATGAAAAAAAAAAAAAAAACTTTTCTCTGAAAGTTCCACTTTTTTTCATATCTAGATAACATCTCGAAATTTTTGAAAAACTACAAAAAACTTGCAAATTTAATTTGAGTCTCTAAAAACTCTCAACGAGCTATCTCCTTTTTATTTGAAATCGCAAAGTTTGTCTACGTTCCCCCCAGGCCTTAGCCTCAATTTTGTAAAATAAAAAGACCCCTTTAGATTGATAGAATATTTTATTTTCTTTCTTTCTTTCTTTTTTTGGTATTAAGAAGTTTTAAGAAATTAAGAAATTCCGCTGTATTTTCGAAGAGCTGAAATATTTAAAAGAGAGCAGAACTTTTTGTAACTTGTTTAATGAGATTAATCTCCTTGAAAACGATCCTTAGAAAAAAATACACTTTTAATTTGTTGTTATTATTATTTATTTCTATTTATTTGTTATTACTTGGGAAGATGTTTCCATTGAGCTAACAAAGTACACATCCCGTTTGAAAATTTTCTTCCCTTTCTGTTTGCTTCAGCTCCAATTTTTTTTTTTTTTTTTTTTTTTTTAACAAACAAAGTCATTATAAGTACAAAACTTTGAATAAGCATCATAAAATGCAAGAACTCGAAACAATTATTTCGGATCGAAAGAAAACACGACCCTTCGTCAGGCGAACAAAGTAGGCACGAGTGCCGCAAACAAAGCGGCAACGCACAAAGTCCCTCGCAAATTGATTGCGCACTTTTTTACTGTTTTTAGAATTTCCAAGGAGTTTTAGATATAGTGGAAATTGGGGTAGGATTTTAAACGAAAACTTTACTTCATAACTTCAAGAAAAAAAAAAAATGTAGAAAGCTTTTTTTTTTTTTTTTTTTTTTTTTTTTTAACAAACAAAGTCATTATAAGTACAAAACTTTGAATAAGCATCATAAAATGCAAGAACTCGAAACAATTATTTCGGATCGAAAGAAAACACGACCCTTCGTCAGGCGAACAAAGTAGGCACGAGTGCCGCAAACAAAGCGGCAACGCACAAAGTCCCTCGCAAATTGATTGCGCACTTTTTTACTGTTTTTAGAATTTCCAAGGAGTTTTAGATATAGTGGAAATTGGGGTAGGATTTTAAACGAAAACTTTACTTCATAACTTCAAAAAAAAAAAAATGTAGAAAGCTTTTTTTTTTTTTTTTTTTTTTTTTTTTTTTTTAACAAACAAAGTCATTATAAGTACAAAACTTTGAATAAGCATCATAAAATGCAAGAACTCGAAACAATTATTTCGGATCGAAAGAAAACACGACCCTTCGTCAGGCGAACAAAGTAGGCACGAGTGCCGCAAACAAAGCGGCAACGCACAAAGTCCCTCGCAAATTGATTGCGCACTTTTTTACTGTTTTTAGAATTTCCAAGGAGTTTTAGATATAGTGGAAATTGGGGTAGGATTTTAAACGAAAACTTTACTTCATAACTTCAAGAAAAAAAAAAAAATGTAGAAAGCTTTTTTTTTTTTTTTTTTTTTTTTTTTTAACAAACAAAGTCATTATAAGTACAAAACTTTGAATAAGCATCATAAAATGCAAGAACTCGAAACAATTATTTCGGATCGAAAGAAAACACGACCCTTCGTCAGGCGAACAAAGTAGGCACGAGTGCCGCAAACAAAGCGGCAACGCACAAAGTCCCTCGCAAATTGATTGCGCACTTTTTTACTGTTTTTAGAATTTCCAAGGAGTTTTAGATATAGTGGAAATTGGGGTAGGATTTTAAACGAAAACTTTACTTCATAACTTCAAAAAAAAAAAAATGTAGAAAGCTTTTTTTTTTTTTTTTTTTTTTTTTTTTTTTTTAACAAACAAAGTCATTATAAGTACAAAACTTTGAATAAGCATCATAAAATGCAAGAACTCGAAACAATTATTTCGGATCGAAAGAAAACACGACCCTTCGTCAGGCGAACAAAGTAGGCACGAGTGCCGCAAACAAAGCGGCAACGCACAAAGTCCCTCGCAAATTGATTGCGCACTTTTTTACTGTTTTTAGAATTTCCAAGGAGTTTTAGATATAGTGGAAATTGGGGTAGGATTTTAAACGAAAACTTTACTTCATAACTTCAAGAAAAAAAAAAAAATGTAGAAAGCTTTTTTTTTTTTTTTTTTTTTTTTTTTTTAACAAACAAAGTCATTATAAGTACAAAACTTTGAATAAGCATCATAAAATGCAAGAACTCGAAACAATTATTTCGGATCGAAAGAAAACACGACCCTTCGTCAGGCGAACAAAGTAGGCACGAGTGCCGCAAACAAAGCGGCAACGCACAAAGTCCCTCGCAAATTGATTGCGCACTTTTTTACTGTTTTTAGAATTTCCAAGGAGTTTTAGATATAGTGGAAATTGGGGTAGGATTTTAAACGAAAACTTTACTTCATAACTTCAAGAAAAAAAAAAAATGTAGAAAGCTTTTTTTTTTTTTTTTTTTTTTTTTTTTTAACGTTTTGAAAAGCAAAAGACCGGCCACTTCTCACTTGAAATTTTAAAATTTGCCTCCTTATGCCTCCAGACTAAACATATTTTAACTAAACGAAATTTTTCTCAAATTTATTAAATAACTGTTTTGCAATTTTCAGAAATTCTGATGCTTTCCCGTTTCCAAGATGAAGGTTTAGGTTGTGACTTTTGGTGGACCCTGTAATATATGTAATCTTTTGAGCAGGTTAAGTTTGAGAGGATTTTGCACTAGAGCTACACAATGGGAAAATTGGCGGCAGTCTACAGTCGGCAGCACAATTATTGAAGCGCTAGAAATAATTCGCATTTAAAACATGTGACCTAATACTGTTTTGTTAAGTAAACATTTGTCTAGTCCTGATCTTAGCCTTTATGTTATTATAAAAAAGTAAGTTGGTGATAAAAATTAGCTAAAGGAAAAAATATGAAAAATGTGGATGTGTACTTCAATAATTTTGCTGCCGACTGTAAAATTCACCTGTATTGATGGGTAGAGACATGCCATCACAATTTTGTCTTTTGCGGAGTGGGTAGCTTCTCCGCTTTAACAGATTTTACGTCCACTAGCTAATATTACTGTACACGACACACTTTGGCCAGCTCGAGCATAAAACCTAAAATACTTCGATTGCTACGATAGGCAGCAAAAGTATCCGAGCACTAGCCAATAATTCCGATATCAAAAAAGTACACTTAAAACTGTTTTGTTAAATAAATCCATGCCGAATCATGTTCTTAGTCAGTCTAGGAACATGACTCGACAAGGATTTATTTAACAAAGTAGTATTAAGTGTACTTTTTTAGACAGGGATTATTACTAGTGCTCGGATACTTTTGCTGCCAACTGTAGCTCGACGCTCTGCAAGCCGGTCTACCGTGGCCCTCTTTTTTGGCGAAAAAGGAAAAAAATAGCAGGCTAATATCAACAAGGATTGCTGCATTCCTATATTTTTACGATTCTTTTATTATACTGTCGCCACAATTTTCAAAAAGAAAATTTTCCTGAGAATTTTCTTAGCTAAAATAGCATAAAAACCTTTAAGAAAATTTTCTCTTTGAAAATGTTGGTGGTGAAATTATAAAAAAATTATCGTAAAAATATAGGAACGCTGCGACCCCTGTATCAATTTAAAAACCATCGTTTTTTTGTTTTGTTTTTTTCCTATAGTGTACAATTAAAAAAAAAAAACATGTTTCTTTTTCTATTTAGGATTTCGCAATATATATATATATACAATTTATACGCCCTCTCCAATGGCAGTTCTGAAAACTTGGACATCCTCCACAAGCAATCTGGACCCCAATAATTGGGAAGACTTGAACTTCCAGATTTTAGTGTAGTACCGAACATGCATACTCTGGTGTTCGGCTAGTTCTGAACTCATGGCCTAGTATGTTTCATCAGTTTGAAAGTGTAATTAACCAAACCACCTTTTTAAAAAAATAAAAATAATTATAAGATAAAAAAAATTTTATAAACCATGTTTTTAAACTTTCTGTTGAATCATATAAACGCTACTGAAGGCAGCCGGAACCCCCAGCAATTGGATAAAAGTATTAAAAAAATTCCTTACTATCGTCTTTTGAGCTATTATAAAAGTTTCAAATGGCTATCTAGCCGGAAAGTTAGTTAAAAGTTGATTGCAAGCTTTGTACTGGAAACGCTGCCGAAGGCAGCAGGGTCTCCAAGCAATTGGATAAAAATATTTTAAAAAAGCATTTTTACCGTATTCTGGACTATTCCGAAAGTTTCAAATGTCTAGCTACTCGGGAAGTTAGTTAAATAAATTTTCTGTTGAATCATATGAACGCTGCCGAATACAGTAGGGACCTGAAACAGTTGACTAAAAGTATTAAAAAAAATGTATTGCACCCGTGTTCTGAGCTATCCTGAAAGTTTCAAATATCTAGCTAGTTGGGAAGTTAGTGAAAATTCGATTGCAAGCCTTGTACTGGTAACGTTGCCGAAGGCAGCAGGAACCCGAAACAGTTGGCTAAAAGTATTAAAAAAATGCATTTTCACCGTGTTCTGAACCATTTTGAAAGTTTCAAATGTCTAGCTAGTCAGGAAGTTAGTTAAATAAATTTTCTGTTGAATCATATAAACGCTGCCGAAGGCAGTAGGGACCTGAAACAGTTGACTAAAATTTTTTAAAAAGTATTGTCACCGTGGCACCAGTGTTATTGTCACCAGTGTTATGAGCTAGCCTGAAAGTTTCAAATGTCTAGCTAGTCGGGAAGTTAGTGAAAAATCGATTGCAAGCTTTGTACTGATAACGCTGCCGAAGGCAGCAGGAACCCGAAACAGTTGGCTTAAGGTATTAAAAAAATGTATTTTCACCGTGTTTTGAAATATCCTGAAAGTTTCAAATGTCTAGCTAGTCGGGAAGTTAGTGAAAAATCGATTGCAAGCTATGTATTGATAACGCTGCCGAAGGCAGCAGGAACCCGAAACAGTTGGCTAGAGGTATTAAAAAAATGTATTTTCACCGTGTTCTGAACTATCCTGAAAGTTTCAAATGTCTAGCTAGTCAGGAAGTTAGTGAAAAATCGATTGCAAGCTTTGTACTGGTAACGCTGTCGAAGGCAGCAGGAACCCGAAACAGTTGGTTAAAAATATTTAAAAATTGCATTTTCGCCGTGTTCTGAACTATTCTGAAAGTTTCAAATGTCCAACTAGTCGGGAAGTTAGTTAAATAAATGTTCTGTCGAATTATATAAGCGCTCTGAAATAGTTGACTAAAATTATTAGAAAAATGTATTGTCACCGTGTTGTGAGCTGTCCTGACAGTTTCAGATGTCTAGCTAGTCGGAAAGTTAGTGAAAAATCGATTGCAAGCTTTGTACTGATAACGCTGCCGAAGGCAGCAGGAACCCGAAACAGTTGGCTAAAGGTATTAAAAAATGCCTTTTCACCGTGTTCTGATCCATTCTGAAAGTTTCAAATGTCTAACTAGTCGGGAAGTTAGTTAAATAAATTTTCTGTCGAATCATATAAGCGCTGCCGAAGGCAGCTGGACTTGAAATAGTTGACTAAAATTATTAGAAAAATGTATTGTCACTGTGTTGTGAGCTGTCCTGAAAATATCAAATATCTAGCTTGTCGGGAAATTAGTTAAAAATCGATTGCAAGATTTGTCCCTGACAAACACACAAACAAACAAACAAGGATCGATGTCAATGAAAACATGGTAATAAAAAATAAACTTCCAGATAAAATAAAAGTTTGGGACCATATGTTTTATGGGTCCGAGATTCAAGATAATATCCCTTAAGTTTTTAAAGGTGATGGGTAGGGGAGGGGGGCATTCTCCCTACCAGTCAGTTATGGAGAGGAGGAGTGATGGATCTGGTCCCCAGCTTCTCTAGCGCTTTGTCATCCCTCTGAGACAAAAACAGAAAATAAAATACGGGCGAAAGGTATGTAATATTTAGAAATTTTTTCTGAGCCAGTCAGTTTACCTCATACATTTTTTACTGCTAGTTTTGATAAATGTTAAGTACATATTAACTCTATATTTCGCTCAGCAATTAAAATTAAATAATAACTGTGCAAAAATTAAAATTTACTATTTTTACTTTTTCATCTGGCCCATTTCTGGCAGTTGGCCCACCCGGCGATCGCCGGGTAGCCGGGTGGGCCAGTCCGCCTCTGCACCTATGCCAACTAGTTAATCAATTATGCCCAATACTGCAGGCGGGCCGCACTTTATGCACGTATGTATGTGTTTGTGAGTGTATGAAACGTGTATGTATATTTTTCGAGAGAAGAGAGGTTGAAGATTGAGAGCAAAATACATTGATATTAAATTTTCATTTATAAATTAACAATAGAACCGTAAAAAAATTTATGATTGTATATTAATAACTATAATAAAAATAATGAATAATATATTTAATAACATTTTTTTACAAAAGTGTACAGTTTCTTTATTTAGCAACCGTTTAAAAATATTTTTACTTCAAAAATTCTGAAAGGATATATTAATTTAAGGAAAGTTTTCAATCTATAAACATCGTTAATTTACTCGCGGGCCGCAAAATAGTACACGGCGGGCCGCGGGTTGGCCACTCCTGTGTTAATCATGTTAAAAGAAATGAATTTGACCAAAGCTTGACACAGTGCCAGAATGAAATCCCCGCCTAATAGGCTATCCACCGTTCACTTCGATATATTTATCTTATTCTAATCTATTAATTTATTTTATCAGGGTCAATTCCGTTGTTTAGTTTTCATGCTACTATTTCCAATGCAATAATCCTCAAAATTCATATTTATATGAAAAATTTACAATTTCGCTATGTTGATAAAATTGTAAATTACGAATAATTTCCGAAATTTTCCTATTAGAATATTTGTATTCAATCATGTTCAAACAAACATCATAAATGTAATTTTGAAGTTGTCTAATGTATTTATGATCCTCAAAATGGAAGTTTATGACCAATTTTGCCTTATTCTGACAGGTTAAGTAAATCGTAAATTCCAAATAACTTACGAATTTTTTAAATTGGAAAAATCATAGTCCATGATATTCATGCCAGTATCCTAAATAATATTTCGAAAGTGGTTTGACATCTTTACGATGAAAATATCCCTCAAGATTGACGTTTATGTGAAATTTTGCTTTATTCTGCCATGTTAAGAAATTCGTAAATTTCCAATAACTTACGAAATTTTTATATTGGAAAATTCATAGTCATTAATATTCATGCCAGTGTCCTAAATAATATTTCAAAAGTACTCTGACATCTTTACGATGAAAATATCCCACAAAACTCACGTTTATGTGAAATTTTGCCCTATACTGCCATGTTAAGAAATTCGTAAATTTCCAATAATTTGCAAAATTTTCAAAGTAGCATATTTATAGTTACTGATGTTCATTCCGGTATCAAAACTGATATTTTAAAACAGGTCTGACATTTTTACAGTGAAAAGTTTCCATTTAATGCACGTTTAAGAGAATTTTTGTCGTATTCTCCCATGCTAAGAAAATCGTAAATTTCTAGTAACTTATGAAGTTTTTTAATTCGAATGTTGCAAATGAATAGGGTTCTTGCCAGTATCGAAAGTAATATTTTAAAACTGATCTGACCTCTCTGCGATCATTTATTCGTGAGATATCATGTAAACAGACTAATGGACTAACGCACTAACAGACACCCTACAGACAGACACCATAGACATTTTGTCATTTTCGGATTCCTCACACCTGAAAACGTATAAAAAAATCAACAAACCGAGGTCGAAAATTTTCACGATTACCTAAGTTCCCCATACCTATATATAGTATGATGGGGAACTAAAAAAACTACTAAATTAAAATAAATCTTTTTTTTTTTTTTTAGCTCTTTGAAAAATAATTTTATGACTAATCTATATTAATAAAATCAGACTTTTATCTGTAAATTTGTCGAAATCGAAAAATTTTGCGATATCTTCACGTTTCACACACCAAGAAAGCCGAAAATGACTTCAGGAAATTTTGCCTGTGTGTGTGTCATCGTGTCTGTATGTTGCCTTTTTTGTCCAGGCATCACGCGAGAACGGCTGGACGGAATTTAACAGCACTGGGCAGGAATTTAGGTCTTTACCCAACTTAAAATGATATCTATCAACTTTTCAGAAATACCCCCCCCCGTCCCCCCCTGGGGGAATAAGACTAAAAACACGTTTGTCCGGGTATCACTTGAGAACGGCTGGACGGAATTCAACGGCGCTTCGCAGGAATTTATGTTTTTACCGAACTTAAAATTATATCTATCAGCTTTTTAGAAATCCCCCCCCCCCCGAGGGGAAAAAGGCTAAAACACGTTTGTCCGAGTTTTGCTTGAGAACGGCTGGACGGAATTCAACGGCGCTATGCAGTCATTTAGGTCTTTACCCAACTTAAAATTATATCTATCAATTTTTCAGAAATTCACCCTCGTTCCCCCTGGAGGAAAAAAGACTAAAACACGTTTGTCCGGGTATCTCTTGAGAACGGCTGGGCGGAATTCAACGGTGCTTCGCAGGAATTTAGTTCTTTATCCAACTTAAAATTATAACTCTCAACTTTTCCGAAATTACTCCCCTTCCCCCCTAGGAGGGGGGAAAAGTCAAAAACACGTTTGTAAGCATAATTCGGCTCCTAATTACTTCACAGTAAAGAAATTCCACATGGGGAGACTAGATATGAGTACAAATAAAACATTATCTGCGAATTAGGAATTTTCGATTTTTAAATAAAAGGAGGGGAAAAATCAATTTTTGGCCGAAAATATCGAAAATTACTGATTTTTGAGTAGAACTCTTCCAAAAATGGAGCAAAGATGAAAAAAGCTATGCGACTTCGTTAGGATATTTCCAAAAGCACATTTATTTTATTTATTTATTTATTTTTAGTTCCCCATCATACTATAGGTATGGGCAACTTAGGTAATCGTGAAAATTTTCGACCTCGGTTTTTTGACTTTTTTACACGTTTTCAGGTGTGAGGAATCCGAAAATGACAAAATTTGTATGGTGTCTGTCTGTAGGGTGTCTGTTAGTGTGTCAGTCCGTTAGTGTGTTAGTCCGTTAGTTTGTTAGTCCGTTAACACGATATCTCAAGAACAAATTGTCGCAGAGAGGTCAGATCAGTTTTAAAATATTACTTTCGACACTGGCAAGAACCCTATTCATTTGCAACATTCGAATTAAAAAACTTCAGCAGTTATTCGAAATTTACGATTTTCTTAACATGGGAGAATAGGACAAAAATTCACTTAAACGTGCATTAAATGGAAACTTTTTACTGTAAAAATGTCAGACCAGTTTTAAAATATCAGTTTTGATGCCGGAATGAACATCAGTAACTATAAATATGCTACCTTGAAAATTTCGCAAGTTATTGGATATTTACGAATTTCTTAACATGGCAGTATAGGCAGGGCAAAATTTCACATAAACGTCAATTTTGAGAGATATTTTCATCGTAAAGGTGTCAGACTACTTTTGAAATATTATTTAGGACACTGGCATGAGTAATTATGACTATGAATTTTCCAATATAAAAATTTCGTAAGTTATTGGAAATTTACGAATTTCTTAACATGGCAGAATAGAGCCCTCTTGTTTTAATCAGGTTTTAAACTTTTGTTCCTTTTATGTTCGGTAGATAGCAGCACTATTCCAAAATTTAACAAATAAAGCTT